>JAUNZO010004555.1:0-14674 GCA_031894775.1 Chloris gayana | reverse complement strand
GTGTTGACGGTCGTTACGGACCAATTTCGACCGTCAATTAGTCAAATAAATGAGAAGGACTAGGCATGTCTTACACGCATTTTACTTAGAAATAACCTAGTTCCACTTGTACCTCTAGATTTTTAGTGTGCAGGTGGATAATGATGAATTCCAGGCCCCGAGGCGACAAATCAACACTTTTACAAAACTTCCATTTCGCCGCGGGAATCAACTCCAAGATAAAAGGCCAATGACCACGAAATCCAACACAAAGAAGGCCACAAGCAACTGGAACAAAGACCAACATCCAAGTGGGGGAGCCAACTGCCAAAGCCCAGCCCAGGAGGGGCCAGGACCAGCTCGGCCGAACCCACCAGGGTGGTTCGGCCGAACCAGCTCCGGTGGCCCCCCGGCCCACTTTTCTCTCGGCGGTTTGCCCACCGCCTCCGGAGGTCGGTTCCACGCGCATTAAATGCCACCGACCTACGAAACCGCCTCCAGGAGCCGACCTTTCAAGCCTATATAAGGAGGGGTACCCCCCTCCTTAACACACACACAACAACACAAGGATCATTCTCTCCTCACATTAGAAGTTTAGAGGCTTTCTAGGTAGTGCTAGGCTTAGTAGTGGGCTGCCTCATTGCTCCCAAGGTCTTGTGGAGAATTGGGTATAGCTCTTGTATCCTCTCTTTGTAAGACTTGATCTTTTATATATGGAATACTTTCGTTTATATCCTTGTCATGAGCTTGACAGAGTAGTCATGATCTTGCTTGATCGTTCATCGTTCGTTCATATGAGTTCATCGTTCGTTCTTCGTTCTTCATTAATAGAAGATGAACACATATCGAATGTTCTTCGTTCGTTCATACTTGATCATCGATTACTCTTGATCTTACTTGGTTGATTGCCGTTCGTCGCTCATTCTTGAGCGACGAACGCCTTTGCATGACTTAGTGCTAGCTTTGATCCTTTCGTCCGGCTTATGCTAGTTAGACTAGTGTTCTTATGAATAGGCTTCGGGTTCATCAGTCCCGCAAGGGTGCTCTAGATTTACCACCATGTCGATCCGTAGGATTGGGGTGCCTCGAGGGATCTAGAGTTGTGGTTAGTGACGCCGGCATGGTGTCGGGGTTATCTACCCACCTTTGAATGTGCTTCGTGTCCCACGGTTTGTAGAGGTAGGTGACAAGAAGTGACAGCCTTGTCATCCAAAGTAATCCTCCACGTTCGGGCATGGCATAGGAGTCTAAAAGGCCGGAGTCGCGAGGCAGACCTCGCGTAAGACGGATCTCCCGATGATGCCTAGGCATTAGACGCTTGCTTGCGCTTGCATGATCTTGGATGTTAGGTAGAAGCTGCGCACTCATATGAATGTTGTATCATTAGGAGTAGTGGTCTGCTAGTCTAGTTTAGCTTTATCTAGGATTGCCTCTATCCCTTTTATTAGAGAATGCATTGCCTTGGTGTGTGTCACACTATCCTCAATTTATTGCTCCTAACCCCTGCATTGGAATGTGATTACTTCATCACTCTTTTGTAACACCATGAGCATAAGTACTCTTATCAACCATGTCTTCCTTTGGGAAAATATAAATACGATACCCTTGAATACTCTCGGGTGAAATGCTACAACGGGTTATCCGTCCGCTTGCGGATATTCATGACCCACCTTATAATACATATCTAGTACTTGTACTGGATGTGGATTATTTGGTTAAATAGTGCAAGTGACTTAAACCCTTGGCTCTCCCGCGGTCACGTGTTTCTTTCCGCGTGACCTTAAGAGATGCCAACAAGCATTTCTCGGCGCCGTTGTCGGGGAAGACATTGGTTAATAAGAATACAATGAATGTTCATGATTACACTTGATGATGATTTAATCATTACCTTTGCAGGCTAACCTTGATCTGTTTTCTCTTCAATGTGAAAACAGGATAGTGCATGCGTGGATTCAACTTGCCGAAAAACTTCGTTGATAATCCCGAGTCTCTTGCGAGAAAGACTCGACCTCGCGTCGTTGTCTCTCCTCAAGAACCCACGACAAGCGAGCCCGCATCTTCCGCACCATCAACCTCAACACTCATGGCTGAAAGGACCCTTCGTGACTACTCGCGCCCTCCGTCGCCAATGTGCCCATTGGGCCCAACGTCGACGCTGGTGCCGCAGGACTTGACATCAAGTCCAGCCTCATCACTATGGTGCAAGCCATTCCCTTTTGTGGAAAGGCCTCCGAGGACGCCAACTCTCATCTCCAACAGCTTCCCGGAGATATGCAACACATCAGCCACGGCCGGAGTCAACCAAGATGCTATCAGTACTTCGCCTGTTTCCCCTATCCCTCCTTGGGAAGGCGAAACAGTGGTTTTATGCCAATCGTGCAAGCATTGACACTTGGGACAAATGTTCCACGGCGTTCCTCGCCAAGTTTTTCCCGATGGGTAAAACCAATGCCCTTCGTGGAAGAATTGCAAGTTTCCAAGCAAGCGTACAAATGAATCCATGCCCGAGGCATGGGAAAGGCTTCAAGAATACATTCTGGCCTGCCCTCACCATGGGATGGAGGAATGGCTCATTCTTCAACACTTCTACAACGGGTTGACACCAACAACCCGTGGACATATGGATGCCGCTGCTGGAGGAGCCTTCTTCTCCAAAACCGTTGCCCAAGCAAAAGAACTCATAGAGAAGATGGTCTCCAATCAAGGGTGGAGCGATGATCGACTCCAAACACGCTCAAGAGGCGTACACCCTGTCAAGGAGGTGGACATGCTGTCCGCCAAGGTTGACCTCCTCATAAAACGCTTGGATGAACACAACGCAAATGGTGGTGTTCATGCATTGGACTCACACATGACGTGTGAGGAATGCGGGAACACCGGCCACATGGGGAAGGATTGCCCCCATACCCATGAAGAAGCATTCTACATGAACAACAACAACGGGTATCGTCCAAACGGAGGACAAGGGTACAACCAAAACCGACCATCATATCAAGGAGGTAACAATTTTTCTCGGCTTTAACAATAATCAGCCTTCCTTGAAAGATTTGGTTTATGGCCAAGCTAAAATCAACGAATCTATCAACAAAAAGCTTGCTGCCAACGACAAAGTCTTAGAAAACATAATCGCACAAATAGAAGGTTTCTCCTCTCGCTTTCAAAAATCAGCCGAGCTTTAATAAAATGATTGAAACCCAAGTTGCTCAGCCTAGCTGCTCTTATTCCTCGGTTCTAATTCTGGGAAGATCCCGGGGCAACCCGAGTCTTCTTTGGAAAATGTTAATGCGGTTACCACGAGGGAGGAAAATCCACTCGGGATCCGCCATATCCTAACCATGCAGCAAAGAAGAACAGGAACGAACCGGAGGAGGAAAGCCCTTCTACTACCAAAGAAAAAGAAGAAGAACCGAAGCCAAGTGACGGGAAGAATGGAATTGAATTTCAAGACACAAGCTTCTTGCCATTCCCTCACAGAAACAGGAAGCCAAAGGAGGATGAACAATTTGCTCGATTCGTCGAGACCATCCGAAGGATTCATGTCAACGTGCCATTGTTGGACATGGTGCAGGTGCCCACATATGCACGTTACCTTAAAGACATCCTCAACAACAAGAGACCATTACCCAACGAGGAAATGGTCAAGCTCACAGAGGAGTGTAGCGCAGCTATACTCAATCGGCTTCCGTAAAAGAAGAAGGACCCCGGCTGCCCCACAATATCATGTTCCATTGGGGCACACCACTTCGACCAAGCCTTATGTGATCTTGGGGCAAGCGTCAGCGTGATGCCCAAAGAAGTCTTTGATCGTTTGAGCTACACAACCTTGACTCCTACACCAATGAGGTTGCAATTGGCAGACTCTTCGGTCCGCTACCCCGCGGGAATAGCCGAAGACGTGCCAGTAAAAATTCGAGGCAACTTCATACCGGTGGACTTTGTGGTGCTTGAGATGGATATTGACAAGAACACGCCCTCATTTTGGGACGTCCCTTCCTCAGCACCGCAACGCCCAAATTGATGTTGGGAATGGAGAAATCCGATTCCACATCAATGGGAAGGAGGAAAAGTTTGAGTTTCAACCAAGAAAAGAACAATGCTCAATGATCAAGATCAAGTATGGGCCAAATCCCTCAAACATCCGTGAAGTTGAAGTGACGCCAAGAAAGACGGATAGTCTCATCGCCTTTTGGAAGCAACTTGACAAAATTGAGAATCCGTCATGGTACCAACCCAAGAAGCCTGCAACAGCAAGGCCGGGATTATGGGCCAAGAAGCCAGTCCTTCAAGACACAAAGCCACCTACATCAACAAAGACCAACCAAGTGTGGCAAGTGAAGAAGGTGCAGCCATCTTCATCCTCCTCTCCAGGGAAAGGGCCTGCACCACAAGGATGAAAAGAAATGGAGAAGTCCTCGCTCGCCGGACTTAAAATGGCGAAGCCCTGGCCGACAGGATAAATCGGCATTATCTTTCGATTTCTTTTTGATTTTGTTTTCCACCACATGCATTTAAAAAAAAAAAAAATAATAATAATAATAAAAACCTCCCTGCATACTCTATTTTATCACAAGAAAATTTTCATTTCATTTATTTGGATTTTCCGCCAAAGCATATTCGATTTTTTTTTTCACTCGCCATGTGTTGACGGTCGTTACGGACCAATTTCGACCGTCAATTAGTCAAATAAATGAGAAGGACTAGGCATGTCTTACACGCATTTTACTTAGAAATAACCTAGTTCCACTTGTACCTCTAGATTTTTAGTGTGCAGGTGGATAATGATGAATTCCGGGCCCCGAGGCGACAAATCAACACTTTTACAAAACTTCCATTTCGCCGCGGGAATCAACTCCAAGATAAAAGGCCAATGACCACGAAATCCAACACAAAGAAGGCCACAAGCAACTGGAACAAAGACCAACATCCGAGTGGGGGAGCCAACTGCCAAAGCCCAGCCCAGGAGGGGCCGGGACCGGTTCGGCCGAACCCACCGGGGTGGTTCGGCCGAACCGGTCCGGTGGCCCCCACGGCCCACTTTTCTCCGGCGGTTTGCCCACCGCCTCCGGAGGTCGGTTCCACGCGCATTAAATGCCACCGACCTACGAAACCGCCTCCAGGAGCCGACCTTTCAAGCCTATATAAGGAGGGGTACCCCCCTCCTTAACACACACACAACAACACAAGGATCATTCTCTCCTCACATTAGAAGTTTAGAGGCTTTCTAGGTAGTGCTAGGCTTAGTAGTGGGCTGCCTCATTGCTCCCAAGGTCTTGTGGAGAATTGGGTATAGCTCTTGTATCCTCTCTTTGTAAGACTTGATCTTTTATATATGGAATACTTTCGTTTATATCCTTGTCATGAGCTTGACGGAGTAGTCATGATCTTGCTCGATCGTTCATCGTTCGTTCATATGAGTTCATCGTTCGTTCTTCGTTCTTCATTAATAGAAGATGAACACATATCGAATGTTCTTCGTTCGTTCATACTTGATCATCGATTACTCTTGATCTTACTTGGTTGATTGCCGTTCGTCGCTCATTCTTGAGCGACGAACGCCTTTGCATGACTTAGTGCTAGCTTTGATCCTTTCGTCCGGCTTATGCTAGTTAGACTAGTGTTCTTATGAATAGGCTTCGGGTTCATCGTCCCGCAAGGGTGCTCTAGATTTACCACCATGTCGATCCGTAGGATTGGGGTGCCTCGAGGGATCTAGAGTTGTGGTTAGTGACGTCGGCATGGTGCTGGGGTTATCTACCCACCTTTGAATGTGCTTCGTGTCCCACGGTTTGTAGAGGTAGGTGACAAGAAGTGACAGCCTTGTCATCCAAAGTAATCCTCCACGTTCGGGCATGGCATAGGAGTCTAAAAGGCCGGAGTCGCGAGGCGGACCTCGCGTAAGACGGATCTCCCGATGATGCCTAGGCATTAGACGCTTGCTTGCGCTTGCATGATCTTGGATGTTAGGTAGAAGGCTGCGCACTCATATGAATGTTGTATCATTAGGAGTAGTGGTCTGCTAGTCTAGTTTAGCTTTATCTAGGATTGCCTCTATCCCTTTTATTAGAGAATGCATTGCCTTGGTGTGTGTCACACTATCCTCAATTTATTGCTCCTAACCCCTGCATTGGAATGTGATTACTTCATCACTCTTTTGTAACACCATGAGCATAAGTACTCTTATCAACCATGTCTTCCTTTGGGAAAATATAAATACGATACCCTTGAATACTCTCGGGTGAAATGCTACAACGGGTTATCCGTCCGCTTGCGGATATTCATGACCCACCTTATAATACATATCTAGTACTTGTCTTGGATGTGGATTATTTGGTTAAATAGTGCAAGTGACTTAAACCCTTGGCTCTCCCGCGGTCACGTGTTTCTTTCCGCGTGACCTTAAGAGATGCCAACAAGCATTTCTGGCGCCGTTGCCGGGGAAGACATTGGTTAATAAGAATACAATGAATGTTCATGATTACACTTGATGATGATTTAATCATTACCTTTGCGAGCTAACCTTGATCTGTTTTCTCTTCAATGTGAAAACGGGATAGTGCATGCGTGGATTCAACTTGCCGAAAAACTTCGTTGATAATCCCGAGTCTCTTGCGAGAAAGACTCGACCTCGCGTCGTTGTCTCTCCTCAAGAACCCACGACAAGCGAGCCCGCATCTTCCGCACCATCAACCTCAACACTCATGGCTGAAAGGACCCTTCGTGACTACTCTGCGCCCTCCGTCGCCAATGTGCCCATTGGGCCCAACGTCGACGCTGGTGCCGCGAGGACTTGACATCAAGTCCAGCCTCATCACTATGGTGCAAGCCATTCCCTTTTGTGGAAAGGCCTCCGAGGACGCCAACTCTCATCTCCAACGGTTCCTGGAGATATGCAACACATCAGCCACGGCGGAGTCAACCAAGATGCTATCGGACTTCGCTGTTTCCCCTATCCCTCCTTGGGAAGGCGAAACGGTGGTTTTATGCCAATCGTGCAAGCATTGACACTTGGGACAAATGTTCCACGGCGTTCCTCGCCAAGTTTTTCCCGATGGGTAAAACCAATGCCCTTCGTGGAAGAATTGCAAGTTTCCGGCAAGCGACAAATGAATCCATGCCCGAGGCATGGGAAAGGCTTCAAGAATACATTCGGCCTGCCCTCACCATGGGATGGAGGAATGGCTCATTCTTCAACACTTCTACAACGGGTTGACACCAACAACCCGTGGACATATGGATGCCGCTGCTTGGAGGAGCCTTCTTCTCCAAAACCGTTGCCCAAGCAAAAGAACTCATAGAGAAGATGGTCTCCAATCAAGGGTGGAGCGATGATCGACTCCAAACACGCTCAAGAGGCGTACACCCTGTCAAGGAGGTGGACATGCTGTCCGCCAAGGTTGACCTCCTCATAAAACGCTTGGATGAACACAACGCAAATGGTGGTGTTCATGCATTGGACTCACACATGACGTGTGAGGAATGCGGGAACAACGGCCACATGGGGAAGGATTGCCCCCATACCCATGAAGAAGCATTCTACATGAACAACAACAACGGGTATCGTCCAAACGGAGGACAAGGGTACAACCAAAACCGACCATCATATCAAGGAGGTAACAATTTTTACGGCTTTAACAATAATCAGCCTTCCTTGAAAGATTTGGTTTATGGCCAAGCTAAAATCAACGAATCTATCAACAAAAAGCTTGCTGCCAACGACAAAGTCTTAGAAAACATAAGCTGCACAAATAGAAGGTTTCTCCTCTGCTTTCAAAAATCAGGCTGAGCTTTAATAAAATGATTGAAACCCAAGTTGCTCGGCTAGCTGCTCTTATTCCTGGTTCTAATTCAGGGAAGATCCGGGGCAACCCGAGTCTTCTTTGGAAAATGTTAATGCGGTTACCACGAGGGAGGAAAATCCACTCGGGATCCGCCATATCCTAACCATGCAGCAAAGAAGAACGAGGAACGAACCGGAGGAGGAAAGCCCTTCTACTACCAAAGAAAAAGAAGAAGAACCGAAGCCAAGTGACGGGAAGAATGGAATTGAATTTCAAGACACAAGCTTCTTGCCATTCCCTCACGAAACGAGGAAGCCAAAGGAGGATGAACAATTTGCTCGATTCGTCGAGACCATCCGAAGGATTCATGTCAACGTGCCATTGTTGGACATGGTGCAGGTGCCCACATATGCACGTTACCTTA
The DNA here is from genome assembly GCA_031894775.1 of Chloris gayana. Classification (NCBI taxonomy): domain Eukaryota; kingdom Viridiplantae; phylum Streptophyta; class Magnoliopsida; order Poales; family Poaceae; genus Chloris; species Chloris gayana. Next base: position 6,493 of record JAUNZO010004555.1, on the reverse strand, counting down.
AAGACATCCTCAACAACAAGAGACCATTACCCAACGAGGAAATGGTCAAGCTCACGAGAGGAGTGTAGCGCAGCTATACTCAATCGGCTTCGAGAAAAGAAGAAGGACCACTGGCTGCCCCACAATATCATGTTCCATTGGGGCACACCACTTCGACCAAGCCTTATGTGATCTTGGGGCAAGCGTCGGCGTGATGCCCAAAGAAGTCTTTGATCGTTTGAGCTACACAACCTTGACTCCTACACCAATGAGGTTGCAATTGGCGGACTCTTCGGTCCGCTACCCCGCGGGAATAGCCGAAGACGTGCCGGTAAAAATTCGAGGCAACTTCATACCGGTGGACTTTGTGGTGCTTGAGATGGATATTGACAAGAACACGCCCCTCATTTTGGGACGTCCCTTCCTCGGTACCGCAAACGCCCAAATTGATGTTGGGAATGGAGAAATCCGATTCCACATCAATGGGAAGGAGGAAAAGTTTGAGTTTCAACCAAGAAAAGAACAATGCTCAATGATCAAGATCAAGTATGGGCCAAATCCCTCAAACATCCGTGAAGTTGAAGTGACGCCAAGAAAGACGGATAGTCTCATCGCCTTTTGGAAGCAACTTGACAAAATTGAGAATCCGTCATGGTACCAACCCAAGAAGCCTGCAACGGCAAGGCCGGGATTATGGGCCAAGAAGCCGGTCCTTCAAGACACAAAGCCACCTACATCAACAAAGACCAACCAAGTGTGGCAAGTGAAGAAGGTGCAGCCATCTTCATCCTCCTCTCCGGGGAAAGGGCCTGCACCACAAGGATGAAAAGAAATGGAGAAGTCCTCGCTCGCCGGACTTAAAATGGCGAAGCCCTGGCCGACGGGATAAATCGGCATTATCTTTCGATTTCTTTTTGATTTTGTTTTCCACCACATGCATTTAAAAAAAAAAATAATAATAATAATAATAATAAAAACCTCCCTGCATACTCTATTTTATCACAAGAAAATTTTCATTTCATTTATTTGGATTTTCCGCCAGCATATTCGATTTTTTTTCACTCGCCATGCATATAAAATTTGAAAACCAAAATCCTTTTACGTCCAAATTTTCCTACTTTTGTTTGAAACTTTTGGACAACCCTTGTATCCTTATACAAAACCCAAAAACAATTTTGCATGTTGGAATTTTCTCCAACACTTTTTCTCGAGATTTGATTTTTCGAATAAAGTTGAATTTGAGGCAACTTTCTTTGGATTTCTTATTGAGCAAATATTTCGAGGAATATACTGGACGTAGCAACCATGGTCAATGATCATTTGGCCGTTGGGGGCTATGGGCCAAAAGGGGAGCAAGAGGGACCCACAGCAGGCCGGCCGAACCCACCTCCTTGGTTCGGCCGAGCTGCTATGACCGTTGCTCGGTCTGTCTTTTTTCCCAACGGTCATATGCCCCTTCTAACGTTCAAAAACGGCTACTTCGTGAGCTATAAGTAGAGGTGGCCGGGCCAGAACTCTCTCCCCCTCTCACACTATCATTTCCACTCCTCACTCACTTCATTCTCATTGCTCTCAAGTTTTCCATTGCCCTCACTTGCTCATTGCCTAAAAGTTCTGCAGAAATCTTTTGTTCTTGGTGTGCTTTCTAGTTTTTGGTTTGATTTGTTTTTGTTTGGTTTTCTCGAGTTGCGATTTCTTGCTCACATGAACAACCGACGGTGTCGCCAATTTGATTTTCCCTCACATAACCCGTTCGGAGTTGTTGTTCTTGTGTTCTTGCTCTCTTTGTGTGCAGCCATGACCGGTGCCAAGAAGCTGTTCGGGTCGATCAAGAGGTCCTTGAGCTCACGCTCAAGTTCAAGCTCTTCACGTCGAAGCACCCGCGCACGCCCCGTAGTCGAGTCACCGCCAAGTTCACCACCACAAGTCGAGGAAGAAGGGCAAGAGGGCAACATCGAGCATCGTCTCCTCACCGACTCCGACCTCGACTTAGTGGGCGAGTACGAGACGCACACCTACACGCTTCTCCAACACCGTCTCTTTGCTCCTACGCGAGCATTTGACACGGAGCTGCTGCACAAAATAGGTATGGATGCTGAATTTGCTCAAGTATTTAAAGCCTTAGGGTGGACAGATTTTGCTAGTGTAGATGAGCCGGGTTCCCGCTTGCTTGCACTTCAGTTTTTATGCACCCTACGAACGGTAGATGAAGGAATTTCTTTTCGGTTTTTCCGTGAATCCTACCGTTTGACTTGGAAAGAACTTAGCACTCTTCTTGGCTTTAATACTCGCTGCAATACCGACTTGGATGGTGCCCTTCCTCAGTTTTCAAAGCATGCTTTTTGGGAGAGGATTACGGGTCTTCCTAGTTGCGTGCGACCTAGAGCTAATCACATCCATCATCCTACCTTGCGTTTTATGCACATGTGGATTGCTATCACTCTTTTTCCAAGGAGTGATATTCGGGTGTGCGCGAGGATGAGCTAAAAATTCTTTTTGCTGCGGTTGATAAGATTAAGATTGCTCCCGTGAAAGCCATGATTCGCCAATGGATAGAAAATCTTGGGACGATAGGACCAATTGAATGTACCTCTTTAGTGACACGAATTGCCATGCGGGTGGGAGCTTTACATGATGCTAATGTTGAATACCTTGCTACACCTCGCTCTCTTATAAATAAAGATTATCTTATTCATGGTCACTCTCTTAAGAATGGTCCGAACGATTCCCTCATATATTATTTTGTGGGATATACAAACGAGTTTCGGTTACCTAACCCGGACCTTCGTTTGTATACTCTCAAAAATCTAACCATTGAGCTCCAAGAAGCGGAGCGGTCTCGCAGGAGTGTATCTTCTCGCAGGGGGCGCACAGATCGGAACAGCCATCTACCTCCGAGATGCCCACACCGCAGCCCACGGCTCATGGCGGGCCGGGGTACAGCCACCCCGGGCTTTCTCCCGGTGGGTACCCAGCCCCGCCACCTCACATGGCCGGGGGATCGGCGTGGCAAACTCCGGGATATGGCCCGGGGCTGTTTTCTCCACAACAACAATGGGAGGAACACTCCACCGACTCCGGATCAGCCCAAGGCTACAACTTTGAGCAGGAGATGAACAACCTCTCCTCACAAATGGGAAGACTCCAAACCACGGCGGAAGACACCGAGTATGCGCTCAACCAACACATCTTGCAAACTCGTCAATGGCAAGAGCGCACCGACACCCAGCTCACCGCCCTCACCAACATGACGGAGCAACAACGAGCCGATCTTTTGGCTTACTTCCGTCACATGGGGTTCATTCCACCAAACCCATGAGCAAGAACAAGCTTGGGGGGGCAGCACCCTCGCTAAGGTATCATGTATCGCAACTTGTATCCTTTATTGTCTCCTGTTTTTGCTTGTTCTTGCCTCTCATATGAAAAACAAAATAAAAATGATAAAACTAAAAAGAACAAAAAGAAGTAGCTTAGTTTCCTTTTATGCGCTGCAAGTATGTTGCTAGTCTTTCTATGTTGAGATGATGAATAGTTGCTCTGTTTTATTTCTCTCATGTGCCTAGTTTATAATTTAGAACTCTCCTAGTTTTGAGTTTGTTGGCTGGCAAAACTTGCTTAGAACCTGAAACTTGTGGGCTGCACATGCTTGAGCTGCACCTAAGTTGTTGTGAGATGATGATATGGTAAAAAGAGCTGCTATGATCTTGTCCTAAGTTGAACTTGAAATCTCCGGAATTTTGTTCCCAAAAATTGCGAAATCTATAAGTTCCCAAGTGATGATAAATTCCTACCAAAGCCATATGCAAATTTCCTTTGAAAACCTTACTCATTTGCTACTTGTTACTTCATTGAGCTTTATCAAAATTGTGTGACCCTAGTGAGATGCTTTTCATACTCTCATGATCAAGATCACGTACACATTCCACCTCATATGCTACACTTCTACACCGGAAGTTAGCAACATGTCATGCCATCCACCAAAATAAAGACACTCCTCACATTTTATCACCTCTCTTAAAATATCAAAAGAAGGCATGGCTATGCAAAAGAAAAAAGAAAATAAGGCTCACAAAAGATGAGCATGAGAAAAAGAAAAAAAAAAAAAAAGCTGCTCTCATTTCGAGCATGGAAAAAGAAAGAAGAAAAGATAGCCATGCCCAAAATCCAAAATAAAAAGAGGTGAAACAAAAAGAGGAGTAGTCACATACACCACCACCATCATTTTCACACTTGCACATCTTGATCTACGATTGTATGACTTGCTATCTCCATGGATCCACTCTTTTGGTTTTGCAAAATATGAATGCAAGTATGCCTCATTTCATATCCTACCTTGAGCTCCACAAAAGCCTATTAGATGTAGGATGAGGCAATACACATGCCTTGGTGAGGAATACAAACACCACTAGAGCGATTCGAGAGTATCACTTGTGGAACGTGGTTTTACTTGAAAAAAATCCTTTGAAAACTTCCGGAGAATAAAAAGCAAGACAAGGGAAGAGAAAATAAATGCTCTATACACCGTTCTCTCTCTCAACCGCCCAAGGTAAAGTGAAAAGCACAAAGCCCCATGAGGACTAAGGGGAAGGGTGAGTTACCATTGCCAACTTATTCAACTCAAGGATGAGTATCTTTGTTATACACTTGGTACCTTTAAGAAGTAGGCATTATAGCAACTCCTGATCAACAACCTAAAGTTCCACTACTTGCTCGGGACGAGCAAGGGGTAAGCTTAGGGGGACTTGTTGACGGTCGTTACGGACCAATTTCGACCGTCAATTAGTCAAATAAATGAGAAGGACTAGGCATGTCTTACACGCATTTTACTTAGAAATAACCTAGTTCCACTTGTACCTCTAGATTTTTAGTGTGCAGGTGGATAATGATGAATTCCGGGCCCCGAGGCGACAAATCAACACTTTTACAAAACTTCCATTTCGCCGCGGGAATCAACTCCAAGATAAAAGGCCAATGACCACGAAATCCAACACAAAGAAGGCCACAAGCAACTGGAACAAAGACCAACATCCGGTGGGGGAGCCAGCTGCCAAAGCCCAGCCCGGGAGGGGCCGGGACCGGTTCGGCCGAACCCACCGGGGTGGTTCGGCCGAACCGGTCTGGTGGCCCCCACGGCCCACTTTTCTCTGGCGGTTTGCCCACCGCCTGCGGAGGTCGGTTCCACGCGCATTAAATGCCACCGACCTACGAAACCGCCTCCAGGAGCCGACCTTTCAAGCCTATATAAGGAGGGGTACCCCCCCTCCTTAACACACACACAACAACACAAGGATCATTCTCTCCTCACATTAGAAGTTTAGAGGCTTTCTAGGTAGTGCTAGGCTTAGTAGTGGGCTGCCTCATTGCTCCCAAGGTCTTGTGGAGAATTGGGTATAGCTCTTGTATCCTCTCTTTGTAAGACTTGATCTTTTATATATGGAATACTTTCGTTTATATCCTTGTCATGAGCTTGACGGAGTAGTCATGATCTTGCTTGATCGTTCATCGTTCGTTCATATGAGTTCATCGTTCGTTCTTCGTTCTTCATTAATAGAAGATGAACACATATCGAATGTTCTTCGTTCGTTCATACTTGATCATCGATTACTCTTGATCTTACTTGGTTGATTGCCGTTCGTCGCTCATTCTTGAGCGACGAACGCCTTTGCATGACTTAGTGCTAGCTTTGATCCTTTCGTCGGCTTATGCTAGTTAGACTAGTGTTCTTATGAATAGGCTTCGGGTTCATCGTCCCGCAAGGGTGCTCTAGATTTACCACCATGTCGATCCGTAGGATTGGGGTGCCTCGAGGGATCTAGAGTTGTGGTTAGTGACGCCGGCATGGTGCTGGGGTTATCTACCCACCTTTGAATGTGCTTCGTGTCCCACGGTTTGTAGAGGTAGGTGACAAGAAGTGACAGCCTTGTCATCCAAAGTAATCCTCCACGTTCGGGCATGGCATAGGAGTCTAAAAGGCCGGAGTCGCGAGGCGGACCTCGCGTAAGACGGATCTCCCGATGATGCCTAGGCATTAGACGCTTGCTTGCGCTTGCATGATCTTGGATGTTAGGTAGAAGCTGCGCACTCATATGAATGTTGTATCATTAGGAGTAGTGGTCTGCTAGTCTAGTTTAGCTTTATCTAGGATTGCCTCTATCCCTTTTATTAGAGAATGCATTGCCTTGGTGTGTGTCACACTATCCTCAATTTATTGCTCCTAACCCCTGCATTGGAATGTGATTACTTCATCACTCTTTTGTAACACCATGAGCATAAGTACTCTTATCAACCATGTCTTCCTTTGGGAAAATATAAATACGATACCCTTGAATACTCTCGGGTGAAATGCTACAACGGGTTATCCGTCCGCTTGCGGATATTCATGACCCACCTTATAATACATATCTAGTACTTGTCTTGGATGTGGATTATTTGGTTAAATAGTGCAAGTGACTTAAACCCTTGGCTCTCCCGCGGTCACGTGTTTCTTTCCGCGTGACCTTAAGAGATGCCAACA
>JAUNZO010004554.1:0-15360 GCA_031894775.1 Chloris gayana | reverse complement strand
CCGCCGCATCATCCAACAGAACATATTTCAAGGCTTTATATCTTATCTTCTTATCCGTAGGTTGGGATGGATTGCTTAAAAAATTTCGAATTTCCGTGCGCCAATCGGCCTCTTCAATATCGGCTATTTCCAAGCTGTTTTCGGCGAACCGATATCCGGATGCTAGTTGAACCAAGTTATTTGCTTCGAAGTTCTGCTCTCTTGGTATATGACCGATTTTAACACACTTGAATCTTTTCATTAACTTCGGCACTTTCTATGATATTGCAACAATATTTCATCTTTACACTCATACTCATCGGCCAGCTGACTCACGACCAACAAGGAATCGCCGAAAATTTCCACAAAATCAGCCCCGGCATCGATGAGTAGTTCCAGTCCTTTTAATACTGCCTCATATTCGACTTGGTTGTTGGTGTGCGCCTCTACTGTAATAGAATATCCACGTATTGCCCCCGAGGCGACACAACAAACAAGCCGATTCCACTTCCTTGCTTGCAAATTGACCCATCGAAGAACACCGTCCATGGCACTGGTTCAACGTATTTGGCCGAGTGTTCACCGTGTTGCACTATTAAATCGGCCAATACTTGTGCTTTCACTGCTTTGGCTGATTCATAGCCTAGATCAAACTCCGCGATTGCTAACATCCATTTGCCCAATCGGCCTTTGGGGACCGGGGCCGATAGCATATATTTTACGACATCGGCCTGGCAAACCACGGTACACTCCTCGGCTAACGAGATAATGCCTTAGTTTTGTGCATGAAAAATACGGACAGAGACATAACCTTTCCACCTCTGGATACCGTGTTTTCTGCATCAATTAATTTGCGGCTGAGATAAAATATGACCCGCTCTTTTCCCTCCTGTTCTTGAGTCAATGCAGAGCCGATGCACCTATCATCTGCCGATAAATATAACTTAAAGGGTGTGCCCGACTTTGGCGGAACCATCACCGGCGGGGACACCAAATATTTCTTGATATCTTCTAAAGCCCTTTGATGGATCGGCTCCCACCGAAATTCTTGATCGGCCTTGAGTTTTAACAATGGCGTAAATACGTCAAGTCGACCGGACAAGTTTGAGATAAATCGCCTAATAAAATTAATCTTGCCGATCGGGGACTGGAGCTTTGCCTTGTTCATCGGCGGTTCCAGCTTTACGATAGAATCAATACTCTTGGGGCCGATTTCAATTCCCTTTTCATGCACAATAAACCCTAGAAATTGTCCAGCTGAGACACCAAAAGCACACTTGAGCGGGTTCATCTTCAGCCCGTATTGTCTTGTCCTCTTCAACACTTCTCCGAGATCAGCCGTATGACTTCCGGCCGATTTTGATTTCACCATAACATCATCAATATAAATTTCCACCAATCGGCCGATCAAATCGTGATATATAAAATTCATGGCTCTCTGATATGTGGCACCAGCATTTTTTAGGCCGAATGTCATGACAACCCACTCATATAGTCCCAACGCTCCAGGGCATCCGAACGCTGTCTTCGATATATCTTCTTCGGCCATAAAAATCTGATTGTACCCAGCATTTCCATCCATAAAGCTCAAAATTTTGTTGCCGGCGGCTGCATCAACTAACAAATCGGCGTTTGGCATTGGGTACTCATCTTTCGGAGTCGCTTTATTCAAATTCCTGAAGTCAATGCAGACCCGCATCTTTCCATTTTTCTTTTCCACCGGCACAATACTGGAAACCCACTCGGCATATCGGCATGGCCTAATAAAGCCGGCTTCATATAATCTGATAATCTCTTCTTTGACGGCTTCATAATACCTAGGGTCAATTTTCCGAGCCCCCTGCTTATACGGTCGATATCCGGGTTTGGTGGGCAGCCGATGTTCAACGATCGATCGGGTCGAGTCCAGGCATCTCGCTATAATCCCAAGCAAAACAATCTTTATATTCTTTCAATAAGGCCACTAATTCATCTCTTACTTCTTTACACAATTTCTTGCTAATATATGTCGGCCGAGGCTTGTCTCCATCCCCTATATCTACTTCTTCTAACTCGTCGGCCGACACAAAACCGTGGCCTAATTTCCCGTCTTCGGTTCGTTAATCGGCCGATTCATCTTATCCCCGGTGCGCGTGTCAATCGGCCGATTGTCCGTCAATTCTCCTGTGGGGCCCATCGGAGCAGCCGGGGGTACCTGACCCCCGGTCACAATAACTCCGTCGTCGGTGATGTTTACGGCTTCCGCATCCCAATATGTGCCCGAGAAACAAGGCAGGCTCTCCGGACCGGCAAACTCGAAATCGGCGGTCGCGATGGTTACGGACTTATCGGCCCGCACGATTTCGACCTTGTTGCCGACCCATTGAATCAAGCACCGGTGCATGGTTGATGGGATGCAACGAGTTGGCATGAATCCGATCTCTCCCCAACAAAGTTGTGTATGCACCTTTTCCGTCGATGATGAAAAATATGGCGGGTATGGTTTTGCTGCCCACAGTGATCTCCATTATTACGGCCCCACGCACATCTTGGCTTCTCCCGCTATAATCCTTGAGCGTCGGATTAGCCCTCATCATTTCTTCCGGCGTCTTCCCGAGCTTGCGGTATGTAGTAATCGGCATGATATTGACCGCTGCTCCTCCGTCGACCAACATTTTCCTCATTGGCGACCCATTGACGTAGCCGCTAATGTACAATGCCTTGAGATGCAAATGATCGGAGTTGATCGGCTTATCAAATACCGCCGATTCCGGCGTCCACAGGATCTCCGAAGTCTCCTCAACTGGTTCTTCTTCAGCCGAATTTTCATCGGCCGATTCGTCCTCTATGGCCGATCCGACAATCCCGGGCGTCGGGGATATCATATTTACTGCGGCTTCAGCCCGTACCACCCGAGACTGCACTTTGGGCCTCCATTCCCTTTTGGGCTTGGACTCATCATCTTGGTCATCTCCGTAATACTGTCCACCCTTAATTTCTCGACAGCGCATTCTCTCGGAGCCTCCTCTTCCGGGTTTTATTGAGCAAACCACCGGGACACCACTGTTCTTCGTGGTATTGCCGATCAAACTCTTCTTCATCGTTGATTGGCTCCAGCCGATCGTGAACGGAGGTTCTCTTCGGCACGGCGTATCTCCGTTCATCATAGCCGTGATCATGGCCGATTGCTCTTACGGGAGCCGATTGTCGTGAATCGTAGTTGCGACCAACCGGCCGCCCCGGGAACTTGATGACCCGTCATCACGATACTCTTCACGGCCAATGCACTCTAGGCAGTCCTCGATAGAGGGAAGCTTCATGTTTTGGTCCCAGCAGTACTCGAAAGAAAGGACAAGCCCGGTGTGGGTCAAAATCTCGGCCGATCACGCCTCGTCCGTACCGCCGACTTTGGCCGACAAATTCCTGCTCACGTGCCATCCGAGCACTTTCTTCCCTCTCTCTCTTCTTCTCATATCGGCGTATGAAACCAGCCGATCCACCACCGATGGTGTTGATGTACATCGTATTAGCCGGGAAAGGGTGCCCATCAACTTTCATCTTCTTCTTTACATCGGCCGCTCGCAATACCCCACTCGTCAACTGCCCTCCGGATTTCATCTCTCATGGCATAACAATCAACGGTGTTATGATGCGAATTTCCATGCCACTTGCACCACTTAGCCATTTTCTTCAATTCTTCCGGCGTAGGAATTTTGTGATGAGGGGAAAGCTGGATCTTCTTTTCCCGCAGCAGCTGATCAAATATCTCGTCGGCCTTAGATAAATCGAAATCATATTTTTTCTCCTTAGGTTTGACATGCGGAGAAAATATCGGCCGTTTGTTATTAGTCCACTCAACTGCATTAATTTCCTCTTCATCATCCTCATTGTCGAAATCGGCATAAGTCGTCCGATACCGCCGATTCCGGGTGAACTGGAGATTCTCTTCCTGGCTGATCGCCCTACGGGTCAGCTGTGCCAACCCATCAAACTCATGTGGGGTAAACTTTTCTTTAATGTTAGAGAATAGCCCCGCATAAGCGATTTCGGCCAGCTGCTGCTCTGTCAAGTTCAGATTGTAGCATCGTCCCCTCGAGTCCTGAACCTACTGTATATAATCGGCCACTGATTCCCCGGTTTTCTGTTTCACCGCCATTAAATCGGACAAACTAAGCTCGGTAATGCCCGTGAAGAAGTACGAGTGAAACCTTTTCTCCGAGATCGGCCCAACTACGAATAGAACCGGGCGATAGCGAAGCAAACCATGAAAAGGCCGATCCAGGACAATGACAGTGGGAATAGTCTAACCCGCAAAGCCTCTTGAGTAGACGCCTCACCAAGCTGTGCGTCATATCGGCTGATGTGCTCCATAGTTGATGTATTATCTTGCCCAGAAAACTTGGAGAACTCGGGAATTTTATACTTATTGGGTAAAGCCACGGAATCCATCCAATCGGGGTAAGGTCGCCGATACAATGCACTTTTCTCCTTAGGCTTCAAATCGAACTGATCTTTCATCATATCGGCGATCTTAGTCATGAGGCTACTCATATCATTGGGTTCAGCGAGTTGCTGATCCGGTTCCCGTCATATAAGCTGTGTTAGGCTGTCCCCGAGTCGGGTGTACCGGCTGACCGTTTCCGAAATCCCGGTGCCGGTAGTCGGGAACAGTGTACGCGGAGCGATTCCATAATTCATGACCGATTGGATCGGCCGTCCAGTCATGAATCCTTGTCCCCTAGCCGATGCGGTCGGCTGCGGAATACCGAGATATCGGCCGTACTATAGTGGGTGAGTTCTCAATTCTGCTCGGGCCGGTATTCGGTAAGTAGAAGAAATTGGGCTGCTGTGCCATCTGCGGAGCCGCTGCCACATTGGTTGCTGCCCCCGACTCGGAAGTCGGCGGTTGTACATCTTGTTTATCGCCCTTTTCCGACACCGACTTCTTGGGGTCACTGTCATCTTCTTTGCCTGGCTGGGTTGTACTTGGTACTTGCGTTTGCATCGTCCTTGCCAGGCCATAGGTGAGGTGGCATGCCGTATAGGGGCTGAAACCCTACGCGGCAGTGTGGTATTACGGAGGCCGATTCCCTGAATCGGCCGTACGGGAGCGCCAAAAGGCTGAGTGTATGCAGGTCCAGAATATCCTTCGGTGAACGATCTGCCATCAAGCTGTGTCCTTGATCAAATTCCCGATGGTGTTGGTCAACACGCCCGATTGATTGATTAGGGCCTGATGAACGGACGAGTTGACCATATCACCGAGTTGGTTGGCATCCGGTAGTCTCTGGGCTTTGATTTGGTCTAGTTCTTCCGGATGCAGAATCCGAGGGATGTCTCCTTTTGTGGCCACTCTGCCGCGTGTCACTTTCAAGGCTTGAAAGTACTTTTTCATTGCTTCGGCCAAGTATTCCTGGTACTGCAGCTTTTGTTCTGCCGTCATCTTTCCCCAGGCCGAAACCTCGTTGTCATCGAAACTTCTCCATGCCCTTTGCCATCCGTCCTGAGAGGAACTGGAACAAAAATCGGCCGATTTTCAGCATCGACCATCGGTGTTCCGTCCTCCCCGACAGCCTGCACGTACGACATCTTGATCTTGGTTGCTTCTGTCCCACTGGGCGTGCCAAAAAGTGTGTTGACGTCAAAAGTCGCCAATACACCGTTGTCCGGAGAGTCCACCGAAACCCCGGCTGAAGCAGGGCCCTGTGCTCCCAACGGACCGGCTCGGCTCGCCGATTCTCGTGTGCTGCTGGTGCGTGCCGGATGGTTTTCCTGCAAACCAACAAAGACAAATAAAAGTGTAAAATTCCGGGTCATCGGCCTAGATAGACCGATGTGCAGCCGTGGCCGATTCTAGCGTAAGATAGACAGAATCGGCCATCGACGAGGAACAGCACGGCCCATCCATTTATGTATTAAATGCCAGGCAAGCGAACTGTGATACAAATGATACGAAATCGGCCGACGCTATAACATGCGATCGGTGGCTAGCAGCCGATTTCGTCGGTGAACAATCAAATCATTAAGACTTTGCGAGGGATGCATTATCGAATAAAGTATAAACAAGGTAATTATTAATGGGATGTAATTAATTTGATAGCAAAAAGATGGTTTAATCGTCAAATCGGAGTAATAAATCGGCCGATCGGGCATCCGGCCGATTCTGCCATCGATTATAACGGTGAGTTATTAGATCTATCTAGATGTATAATGATGATCAACGAAATCATACTAATAACTCGGGTTCAAAGGCAGTTTTAACAGATTCGATACTAATTGCACATAAAAAACCGGCTAATGAACGTGATAAACAATCGGCTAAACACTCCGAAAGAACGAGTAAGACAAATACAACCACGCAGATCCCGAATCGACCGAGTCGCTCCAACAGGACAAGTCAAGCGATGGTACGCGGCTGGACCAGATCTAACGGCCGCGCACGCCCGGCCGATTCGGGACAAGCACAATCATAAACGCCTTAGCTATGAAAGTAGATTTACACCCTAACCAATCGGCTGCATGCGCCTAGGACAAGTCAACTATCGCAAAGGCAAACACGGGACACGTCAGCCGAGTCTGCACGGTCAAATCGGCCAAGATGTAAAAGAATTCTCATAGCGGCTACGTGACTCGGACGACCAGATCCGAGCCAATCGGCGTTGCGAGCAAAGGCTGGGACGGGGAGGCGGGACAAGTCAAACTACCTCCACCACGAGCCCGGACCGGGTCGACTTGACTCATCCCGGCCGATACTCACTACGATGATCAAGAACAGATCCGGTCGCCGGATAACTAGTAATTAAGCCATCTAATTACGAACAATGCGCCGAGAACTAGACAACATAATTACCTTATCAAGCCAACGTATCGTCGACCGGAGCCCCGAGGATCCCGCGCGAAAACTGTAGATACTTGACAGAAAATTAGGGTTTGGCGATGCGCCGAAAGTTGTATTGGATGTGAATCGAGTTTACATGTTACACCTGAGTACATATTTATACCCGGCACAAAGAATCCTACTCGGACCCTCTTCGGGCCGATTTCCTAACCGACTAGGATCTTTTTCCAAAATTAAACTATTATTTCTAATTTTACAACGTGGGCCGGGCCCATCAATATTATGCTCTTCTGTTGGCATCCGCGCACGATTCCCGGGAGGGACGCGCCTCTTACTCGTCCATGCGGCCGTCGGCCTTCGGCCCACCGGCCCTCTTTTGACCTATAGTCGCCGACAATGGGTCCCTTGGTCAAAAACCGGCGTCAACATATGTCTGTGCCCAAATGTGAGCCATGTTTGATCTTGGAATCTTGTGAATGTTTTTTCTTGCGAGGGCTCACCTTGCTTCGAGCGAAAACGCGTGCCTCTTTGCGGTTTACGTATCGTTTTGTTTAAATAAAATGCCACTCTCCCCCACTTAGTCGTTTAGGGGCGAAGTCCAAATTGCTTCGAAGGAAAACGCGACCCCCTTTGCGGCTTTACGTCTCATTTTGTTTAAATAAAACGCCACTCCCCCCACTTAGTCGTTTAGGGACGAAGTGCAAATTGCTTCAACGAAAACGCGAGCCCCTTTACGGCTTTACGCATCATTTTGTTTAAATTGCTATCCGATGAGGCATTGCCTCGTTGTCGAATGTTCATACTTCCATTATTTCGGAAGTCGTTTCGATTGTTTTGCTTCGATTTGGGGAATGCAGCTTTTTATTGATTGTAGATGCTATTACACATGTCGCCCGGTTAAAAACCTCGCCCCTTTCGAGGCTTCCCCAACGAGGAAAAGAGTACGGTCTTTTTGCAGAATATTAAAAAGAAAAAGAATTTTCTAAATTCTATGACGGATACCTTGCTTATAACTCACGAAGGGGCTGTTTTACGGTGTTTGTTTATGGTTGGTGTAGTTCCTTTGCTTTATTGCAAAGGTCTTTCTTTCGCTCGAGTCCCACTTTGCTGCCTTGTCTTGCGTTGCTGCGTAGTCTTTATTTGCTTTGCGCCGGATGGTTGCTTACGCTTCGTCCGCCGTTTCGACGCTTGATGAGACGAGGCTCGTGGATTCTGTCTTTCTTGTTGTGCTTCGCCCTGGATTGTTGCTTGGTAAGCCTCCGAATGTTGTGAATGTTTGCTATTCCAGGTGTGAATCCTTTTTCTATATTTCTTGCCAACTGTTGGTCCCTTTTTACGGTTATGACACCTTTAGCCGCTGAGATTTTCATGCGAAGGTACGCATTGTGGATTGCAGCTTCGAACGTGTTGATTGTTGGTCTTCCCGGGATAGCGAAGTAAGGGTAGTTGAGCATTACTACGTCGAAAGTGACGAATTCTGTTCTTGGATTGGATGTGTCTCCGAAGGTTACAGTCAGTTTTATTTTTTCGGCTGGCTCGACTCTCTTTCCACTCGAAGCCATATAATGGCTTGTGGGATGGTTCGAGGTCCTGATCTGCGTAGCCCATCCTTAAGAGTGTCCCGTGGAATATTATGTCTGCCTGGCTGCCGTTGTCAATGAGTACTTTGTCGATTCTCTACTTGTCAATGTGGGTAGCTTTTCGGATCGAGATCTGCTTCGGTGAAGGTGATTGGGATGTGAAACCACTTGGTCTTCCTAATTGGGCCTTCAACGAAGACTGCATTTACCAGCCTGAAATAGTCTCTGTGCTGTCTTTTGTCTTCGAAGTCCATGCTGGAACCGCATGATATCATCCCAATGAATCCCTTTGCTAGGAGGGGCTGAGCTTTGGCGTCTTGCTTGCTTACATCTTCGATTTTCGACGGTGGTAGTGTTAAGGGTTCGGAGTAAGCAATCCTGTTTTCCTGCCTTGGGTAGTGCGAGGTACCCTACCCGTGGTGGGGTGGGGGCTGGGTTGGGTGGTTTGGCCCGAAGTACTGCGTTGCGTAGTATTGCTGGGGTGGGTAGTAATGGTTTTGGACGCTTGGCTGCTGTGGTTGTTGCTGATGCCAATGACTTGTTGTAGTGTGGTTTATTTGTGCTGGTTGCTTGAGACTACTTCTTTTCGAAGTCGAGCCTTCGATGATTTCCTTCGTTCTTGGGCAATCTAATGTTTTGTGCCCAGCGTGGCCTTCGCAATATATACAGTAGGGCTTTTTGCGCTGGCGCTGATTGTTGTAGTTTCTATTTTTGCTGTTGCTTTGCTGCTTTTCTTTTTGCGAAACGTGCTGATCTTGCTCATCGGTGTCTTCGCCCGGCTTGCTCGTATATTGTTTACTCCGACTGCGTGGGTGTTTTCCTAGGGCTTCGCTTTCTTTAAGTATCTGTCGGTGCTATTTTGCGATTCGCGCGCTTGCTTTTGGTTTGCAGTGCGCCTTTTGTAATCTGTTTTTGATCTGCAGTATTCTTCGAACTTGCTGCACATGTACTGCAGTGTGCGGGGTCATTTCTTTGCAAATTTTGAGCTTAGAGGACTGGCGCGAAGCCCTTTGATTGCGTATTCGATCACCATCTCTTTTGCTGCCTTTGGACACTAGGCTTTCGGTGCGAGGAATCTTTTGTATTAGTCCGCCAACAGTTCGTTTGGCTGTTGTGCTACATTTCTCAAGTTCTCTAGTGCTTCGGATGGCCCCTTGACTTCTCTAAAGTTTGCTATTACTTTGTTCCTCAAATTTTCCCAGCTGTAGATAGACCCCGGTTGCAAGCTGAAATACCATGTTCATACCGGCCCCTCGAGTGCGCAAGCAAAGATTTTTGCCAAAGTTACTTCGTCTCCCGCTGTTGAAGTTACTGCCGCTTCGTAGCTAATGAAGAATTGTCTTGGGTCGGTTTCCCTACGTACTTCGGGATGGTTCCCATGCAAAAGTTCTCCGTGTAATTTGCCCTTTGCAACCCTTCCGAGAGCAGTGAATCTTTGTCTATAATTACGAGACTTGGCCTTCGGAGGGTATTACTTTGCGCCTTGCGCTGTTGTCTTCATTGTTTCGCGCTGTTGGCTCTGCTTACGTGTCGCTTTGTATTGTTGCGGTTGACGGCTTTGGTCGGCTAATTTTCTTTGCTTTCGCCCTTAGCCTTCTGATTTCCCTCACGAGCTCCTCATGCTTACGTTTCTCTTCCAAGAGAGATTCCTTTTCCTGCAACAGTTTGTCCCTCTGCTCCGCTTCTTGGAGGAGTTTGCTTTTTACTTCTTCCAGTGCTTGAGTTATGCCTTCGCAACACTTCTACTTCGCTCGAGCGGTGTCTCGCTGTCCCCGAGGTGTAGGTTTCTTCGGATTCGTCTTCTTGTATTGCCGGCAACTTGCCTGTGTTGCCATCGCTTCGCCCTTTGATTGTACCTTCGCCATTGGCCGAGGCAGGTGCTTGTTCGAGTCGAAGTGTCTGCGGCCCTTCCGCTTGAGGTGGTGGTCTCTCGGTTTAGCTCGAGGGCGTCGAGGCCGCTGCCGATGATCTTGCGGGTAGCTCTTGCAGGGCTGAGCCGCTGCGGTTGTTCTTATATTTCTTTTCATCGTGAGCTTGGTTTTCGAGCTCACGGACGGTGGGCGCCGGTGTTGGTGTGCCAAGTAGCGAGGGTAGCGCTCACTCAACACACCGAACATAAGGAATGGAATATGCGGAGTATGAAAGAACGAAATAGCAAGATAAAATCCCTTAGTATAAGCGGAGTTAACTTGCAGATTACATGTGTCTTTAGAAGTGACCCTTGGGCTCCCTTTATAGTTCGGGGAGCCACATTTTACGAGACCATTTTACCCTTGGCCAAATGCCCCAACTCTAATACGAGGTGGTAACTCTTATGGGCATTCCGGGAAAGCCGGTTGAAACCGCGTAGCTCGCGGCATAGCTGGCTGCTTAGCTGGGATGCACTCCAGCCCTTCGCTTCGCTTCGCCGGAGCTCCGCCCTTGCGCTGCTTCGCCTCGCCGGACGGTGGCTTCGCGGGACGCGGGCCTTCACGCACGGGGCTTGGCTCCATCCTCGGGCTCCCCTTAACTTCGCCTTGAGGTACCTCCTTCGCTTCGGGTGCCTCGCGCCGTTCGTCGATCTGTGCAGGCTGCTCGAAGTAAAAACTCGGTGTTAGTGTGAGAAACGTGTACCGGGGTCTTTGGTGTTGCCTCCGCGCGAAGCCCAGCTCGCGTCGGGCCCCCAATAACATCCAACACAATTGATAATCAAAAACCAAAAAGGGATAGAACAATAACAAGGTAAGACATGGAACATCATCCAACATCATCTCAAATCTTGTCACACCCGGTTTTAACGACCAAAACCGAATGCATCCGTATGCGTGCCCGGGAACAAGTTTTCACGCACACGGGACAATTAATGTGATAAAAGAACAATGTCTTTATTAAACTGAATACTTACATCGATATTGTCTCAAAGGACTAAATACAAATATACGCTAGCGGAAGACTCCATAACACCACAGGCAATCGACCGGGGTTTCGCACGCCTAGACTTTTCTCATCGGTGGTCTTCTCCATCTTCCGAGCAGCAGTAGTTGGTAGCAAAAAGGAAATAGCAAGAGTGAGTACATGTCGTACTCAGCAAGTGTGGGAATACATGACATGTAAGCTGAATGAAAGGAAGGCTAACACATGGTTTGCAATAGAAAGCACCTACACTAGTCAAATTAATTAAAGCAACCTATTTACTAAGTGAATATGAACCAACGAGGCTACCCCACTGTCAACCACTGCAAGCTACTCTACTTGCAGCAAACCACACCTACGAGGTTACCCCGCCTGTAGCAAACCACACTACAGGTTACCCCGCCTGTAGCCAACCACACTATAGGTTACCCCGCCTGTAGCAATCTACGAGTTACTCCACCCGTCCATACCCTCTAGTTCTCGTGAGGATCCAGGCCGTTCGTGACCGTGAACACGGCTGTTATAACAGTTTTACACTCTGCAGAGGTGGCACAACTTTACCCACAGGTCGATGATTCCATCACCCGTCGGTGACTAAAACCTCCATTATACCAGCACACTTCCTTAGGTGTGAGGCCAAGAGATCACCGCAAGATCTTTCGAAGGACTTCCCGGCTTGCAAAACGCCCATGCTAAGGTTTCACCGCCGTAAAAGTGACGCATCACCCGGAGGCCCCCTCTTGCACCGTGGCTTCAAGTACTCTGCCTTTCCTCGCCCGAATCCGAGAAGACACCTTCTTCCTTCATCCTTCCTCGACGCCCGCAAAGCCGGAAAGTTACCTTGGTACTAAACCTTACCTACCCATTATCAGCCCCGTGCTTTGTGCGAAAGTCCTGGGTTACCGCTCCAAGAACCGGTCCTTATGATCCCAAACAGGTACCACCACACCCAACAGGTGTGCACCGGCACCATCATCGACAATCCTCCTGTCGGGATCACCTAAGTTCCATGTTGCTAAGAAGCATTACCAGTTCTTGATCATTATGTTCAAGTGGATAATTAATCAAGATTAGCATTTAGTTCAGTTGTAAACCCCATTGTGAGCATGCTAAGCAATGACGTACCCATACTATAACACTACATCCAAAACCGAGGCGACAAGGTAAAAGTATGGAACAGGATATGACACGATAGGATTCAAATTAAATGCAATGCATAAAAGTAAATTCAGATAGTAAAGAAAGTAGGCGCAATGTGCATCAAGGACACTTGCCTGTTTCCCTTTGCTGCTGCTCATGTTTTCAAGTCTTGCTCTTGAGTTCTTCGGAAAATACGTTCCTCTATTTAACGTCACACCGATACAAACATGCAAGAAACAAGCATACAAGCAACTAAGAAACAGTACACCAAACAATACCTAATGACTATGAAAACAGTACTAATAAATAGTACACGTCGCTACGATCTCGTGAGCGCAAGAATCGACTTAATCGAAGTTACGAGCGAAAAGTTAAGAGCGTTTAATGATCTAGGGTTTAAAACGTAAAACGACAAATTAAGGATCATTTTGTAAATATGGAAATATTCAATGGCTAAAAGGTTAAGGTCTAAAACATAAGTTTATAAAACACTAGTGTTCATTTTGCAAAAGAACACGATTTAATGTGGTTTGAGAAAACAGAGGTGAAACGTAATTTACTAAATGGTTAGAGGTGTTTCTGTAAAAAGGCCATAGCTAAAGCGTTGGAATAAATATGGCTCAATGACCTAGTTTAATAATTAAATAAAAGCCTTAATAAAAAAGGTTAGGTTGAAAACAGAACTAAAACGAAGGCTATGGTGGCTTTTATGAAATGAAGGGAATAAACGTAATTAACTATAGACTTAGGGGGCTAGCATGTAAATTTCCCTAGTCACAAAATATACGCTAATTTGCAAATTTTATAGTCCTATCATGTGGCAGGGATTAAAACAGAATTAAAATAAAACCTATGGTAGGATTTTATAAACAGAAGGACCTAATCGTTAATTTACAAAACTATAAGAGCTTATTTATAAAATAGGCAAATCGGGGATCTATCCGTAATTTTGTAAAAAGTATTGGGACTAAAATGTAAAAGTTCAGGACTCGGAATATAATTTATGAAAAACAGAGGGTTGTTTTTGTAAATATGCAGGACCTAAACATAATTAAAAATAAGTTCAGGGGTTTATTTGTAAAAGTTACGATCCTATGCTTACGGCATGGGTTAAAACATAATTAAACTTAAATCTAGGGTTGATTATGTAAAAGCGAGAGGGTCTAAAGGTGATTAAATAAAACGTTAGGGGCTAACTTGTAAAGCTGTCGATTTATTGGATTTAAACGATTTAAATTAAATCGGGAAAATTGTGGACCAGGTCTACGGTAGTGGTGGACCGCGGCAAGGGCTCTCGGTCCACGGGTCCACCATGGACCAAAACATACCGGTTGGGCCGGATCTAATCGTACGCGTTGATTTCGGATCGGGCAGCTAGGAGTAGCTCGGGCTGGGTGGATGGCGACCGCCGGAGACCGGACGGCGGCGCGCCATGGGCGGCTCGCCGGAGCTCGCCGTTCCGGCGCTTCGGTACGTGATTTTCGACGGGTACAAGAGGAAATCGGAGGGGAGCTTGAGGCGAACCTCACCGGCGGGTCGCGCACGGGCCGTGTCGGCCGGAATCGGTTCACGGTGGCAAGGTGGGGATGGAGAGGTCCGGCGGCGTCGTTCGTCTTCGTCCGGGGTCTCTTCGCGTCGGAGTGGCACCGAGGGAGGCGGCGTGGGCCGGCGAAGCTCGTCGTGGCCTCGGCGTCCTCGCGGGGCGGTCCTCCGCGGCGACTCGTCGGAGGGGAGGCGAAGGCGGCAATGGCGGCGGCTCGGGCGGCTTTGCGGGGAGGCGCGAGACAACGAGGTGAGGGGGAAAAGGTTGCGCGGGGTGCGGACCTTGCCTCTTATAGGGCACAACGCCCTAGGATGGTCGTGGCGCGCACGCCAAGGAGGCGGCGGCGGCGTACGGGGCGCTTAGGGTTCCACGCGGGCCGGGCGGGCCGTGGTGTGGGCCGGGGCGGTGCGGTTGGGCCTGCGGGGCTGGGGTTGGGGCCGGCGGGCCGAGGCGCTGGCGAGCCGTGGGGAAAAAGGGAGAAAGAGAGAAAAAGGGAGAGGAGAGAGTTGGACCGGAAAGAAACGGCCCATGGCCGGCCGAGGGTTTTCTTTCCTTTTCCCTTTTCTCGGTTCTATTTCTTTTCAATTCTATTTCTTCTAGTAGCTAATTAAATAGGAAAAACGAATTCTATTCGAATTTGCAATATGTTTTGCAATCAATAAAACCCCTAGTGCACACTATTTCAGCATGAATGCAACAATCAAGTATAAATATATACTCTAATTTATAATTAGCTAAACTTAGTGCTATGGAATTAATTTGGCTCCCAAACCAAATTAACCAAAGGTAACTAATTCTTTTTCTTTATTGAAATAAAACCACTTTGGGGAAATAAAAAGAATACTTTAAACCAAAAATAATTATTATTGAATAAATTCTTTTATAAAACACATGTTCACAAATCGAGTGGATTTATGAAGCAACCATTTTCATAAAACAAGGACATTTATTTAATAAGCCATTTTCACATATTTATAGTATTAAATCATAAATCAAATTTATTTCTCAAATCAAATATTTTTATAAATCAAAATGTATTTATTTTCAAAACTAGCTTTGTGGCTCACATAAAATGATAACACATTTTTCTTTTTCTTGCAACGGGAAAATACCATGTGTAAAATATTGCTTTCTAAAATAATATAAATTCGTAAATCAAAGATGTATTTTTCAATAAGTCGTTTTCATAATCCAAAACAAAACATATGTTCTTTTGGGAAAATTCATTATTGAAACTTTATAATCAAAATAAGTGTTTGAGTTTAAAAGATAACTCTTCCTCTTACGAAGGAAGAAGGGTAAATATGTTTATAATATTATCCTTTAGATAATATTTAAATACGCATTAAAAAGTTTTAAAATTTTGTGAATTTCATGCACATCCCAGAATTCGAAATTCCGGGTGTCAC
>JAUNZO010004553.1:0-117220 GCA_031894775.1 Chloris gayana | reverse complement strand
GGACTAGTTTTTATCCTCGGTCTCTTCTGCGCGGGAGCCACAAGTTAATCGTGCCGCCTCAGCGCTAAGCACCTTCCACGTACGCGTCCACGGAACTGAAAGAGCATTCTGTCTCAGCGAAATGGGCGGCAGCTGCAACTTGATCGCCCAATCCTGTCGGCCGTTGCAACTCGCAGAACGAGTGACCTTGCGGACGTCGACAGCACCTTGGACAACTGTCGGCTTCCATGGCGAACAAACCGCCATGCCGGAGAAAGCAAACGAGGATGACTCCTCCAATTGTCAGTGATGATGGTCCCGTCTACAGGTTAGAAATGCGTATGTCACCAGGGCCGAATTCTGTGATGTTGTTGAGGACGTGCTGATCTGCAAAGCGGTGTGGAAGAATATGGCACGCCTCGATAGCAGGAGTGTAGAACCGCCGAGGACTCGCCCGACGGCTGTGAACGGCGGCGAGCCCCTGTCTGTCGCACAAGCCCACAAAGCCGAAGGTCATCCACCTGTCACTTCTGAGTTCTAGTTGGCCCACTCGCCAGAAAATGGCTGAATCCTCAAATCCGGAATTCTGTTTATTGGATGCAAATTACACATTCTGTGATCGTCATCCAAAGGCTAAACAATCACATACATCTTGGCGACAAACGCATTTCTTACTTTGAAATTGAAATGAAATTACACATTGAATTTCCATTCACATCAATACGGCTAATCCTGCTCTGTACTGCAACACCTATGCACATTTGCAACAGTTTCAACATCATTTCTACAATTTGTTTGTTGTTAGAGTCGAGTCTTATTTGCGGCGTGTCCCACGCGCACGCGGCGAATCGGCCGCCGCCGGCGCCCTGCCTGCCCTACCGGCGCTGGAACTTGAGGTGCTTGATGGCGAGGAAGAAGAGGAAGGCGAAGAGGGCGATGACGGCGAGGTGGAGGCAGGTCACCAGCTCGAAGTAGCGGTCCTGCAGGCCCAGGTAGGCCTCCAGGAACTCTCGCACCGTCTGCTCCCCGAGCCCCGGCACGCGGATCAGCTCCGTCCGGTCGCCCAGCTGCGAGAACATCAGCCCGTACACCGTCCACGCCGCCGGGTCAGCCCAGTACACCCACCGCCACCACACGGGGATCATCTGCATCCATTTCCGCAACTGGAGTCAGGTACTACTACTTGTAATCAAGGGTTTGGTTTGGGGATCCCTATTTTTTCTTCGCTACAAGTATGTACTAGAACCAACGAATTTCAATCGATTTCTCTCTAATTGCAGCGAATCGTCGATTTAGGGGCACCGGTCAGTGGCGAATAAGTACCTCTCTCGCGATGATGAAGCCGGAGAAGACGTTCCAGAAGATGAAGATGAGGAAGGACAGCCCCATGGCGATCTCGATGTTGGGCGTCAGGGCCACCGTCATCATCCCTAGCAGCGTGTAGTACATGAACCCCATCACCATGTACAGCACGAACCAGAAGAACTTGCCCGCCGTCAGCTGGAACCCGATCATTGGGTACACGATCGCAGAGAACATCAGTACCTGGACGAACATGTAAGGTAACTCGATGGAAACCTGCAACACAGAAACCCATCTTCATTGTCAATCCATGTCAAGCCTGCTGCATTCAAAGTCATTTTGTGAGGTGTATATGTTTGTTACCTGGGCGATAGCGTAGGCCATGGTAGAGTACATTCCTGCTGCCTTTTCTCGGTACAGAACTACTCTCTCCATCGCCACAACAGGCTGTAGGATGCTGCAATTCATGAAACCCAGAAACAGGGCTGATCCGTATACCACTCCTAGCACATTGAATACATCTTGCTCATCCTCGCTGTTGCACACAAAATCCAATTTAGATATCCTATTCGGTCATGAGCAGGAGCAGGTAAGACAGTATGATAACCCCACTTACATGGTTGAGCCGATTTTCCAGAATACGATCCCAAACATGATTGATACGGCAAATGTGTTAACGAACCGAACAACATTGTGTTCGGAGTTTTTCCAATATGCACAGCTTTGCTTCCACAGGCAAGCCGCACATTGTGTTGAAAATTTTTGCCAATATCCGGGAGGAAAATGTAGATCCTCTGTATTTGGTTCTGGTTTTTCTAACTCACGGATTAGAAGCTTGTTCTCCCTGCCAAGTCCACCAACAATCCCTTTAGATTCATGTTAACCTTATTGTTTGCACCTTCTAACTGTAACATGACTTTATTTTATAGCTTTATAATAGTATACTATATGTGGGCTGTACCTGTATAGGGAAGAGTTACGATAAACTCTCTGCATAGTCCACACCAATCTCATATTCTGTTGTGTGTGAACTGATGTCTAACATCCATGCTGCTGGGTTTTGGCCCTTGTTTATTCTAGGAACGCCAGGTATAGCCTGTGACAAAGTAACTGTTTAACATTTTCCTTGTTCTGCTTCTTATCCAAAATAAAAACATGTATATCCAGGAAGTTTACCTCGAAATACTTTATCATGTTGCTAGACAGTGGACCTAGTGGACCACTGTAGATGAGCTGACCTCCTCTTTTCATAAGCATAAGCTGCAATGGGCCATGTTGAATTTCACTTAGAACGGTAATTTGTAATGCCCAAACATGTAAAGGCTAATTTGTCATGTAGCAGTTCCTTATATGTTTCTATTAATGGTCATACAAGACTGCTTAACACCTGTATGCATACTACACTCTTTAATGCCTATTCTCTTGCGGCTTAATTAGCAGGAAGCATGTTAATTTCTGTTGTATAATTGATACCTCGGCACCACTTGAGCACTGAACTATCATGAGCCTAGTTGAGTCACTTATCTATACCTCATCAAAAGTTTCTTCAATGCTTTTTGTAGTTATATTTTCTCTTGCTATTTATATCATTTAAATTTAAACTTATCCATACCTCATCAAAAGATTCAAATATTTCGATGCTTGGCTGATGAATTGTGCAAACAACAGTTCGTCCAGTATCTACTGTCTTTCGTACTGTTCTCATGACAATGGCTGCAGCACGAGCATCTAGGCCAGTAGTTGGTTCATCCATAAATATAATGGAGGGGCTGGCCACCAGTTCCACTGCTATTGTTAGTCTTTTTCGCTGCTCAGCTGACAGGCCAGTTGCCCCTGGAATGCCCACTATGGCATTCCTCAAGTCAGTGAGCTCAACTAGGCTCATGACTTCTTCAATAAACATCTGAAATGCATTTGAAGAGAAAATCTTGTGTTAGGTACCAGATTCCAGTAATGATAAAGGGTGGGCAAGGTTGACGAACGTACATCTCTTTGATGAGGCTTAACATTTGAAGGGAGACGGAGCCATGAAGAAAACCTCAGTGACTCATAAACAGTGAGGTTAGGGGAGTGAATATCACTCTGTTCGCAGTAACCTGAGATCCTGGAGAAGGTTTCCTGCTTCTTAGGGTAGCCTGCTATCTTAATAGTCCCTTCAGTATAGCCCCCAGTTTTTCGTCCAGCTAATACATCAAGCAACGTTGTCTTGCCAGCACCAGTTACTCCCATTAGAGCTGTTAGCACCCCTGGCCTGAAGGCACCACTGACATCTTGTAGCAGCTGAAGCTTTTTTTCTGTGACTCCATCTTTTGTCATCTCCTGGTGGAATGTATATTCTCTTAGTTAAAGGTGACCAAAATTGTTGCAGCTATTTGATAAGTTTTCAAACGGTCAAGAGATTACCTTAGGCATGTCAACAAAATAGTTGATATGATCAAAGACAAGAGAGAGGGGCCGGAATGGGAGGACAGCTTGATCAGTTGATGCGTTGCCATTTCCAACCATGTCTAGATTCCTCTTTGCCGCCTTCATGTTAACTTGATGCTTATGTGGAGCTGTAAAATGTAATCAATAAATTTAATTATATTTTTCATTTCTAGTCAACAATAGCCAGATAAAAGGATACTTACAGCTCATGAACTCCAATGCAAATATGCTCAAGATGTTGAAGGCCACCGAGTATCCAAATAAAATGCTGACACAAATCCAGTACCAGTGCCACTGCGTGAGCTGACCCCTGATCTTGAGTATAGCCTCACCAACGGTGTTAGCATTGTCGTAATGAAATTCCTATTAGCATCCAATATCATTGTCAATTGCGCTGTATTTGTATCTTTGATCAAGAATCTTGGTGTGCTTTGAGAAGAATATTGTGGCATATATTTAGTGTTGGAATGAGTGCTTACCGTTGCCCATCTATTATCAAGAAATTCGTTCAAGGAGATTGCATTCTGTGCATATGTAAATGGGGACGTCCAGTATCCCCAGCGCAACCACGGTTGGAGATCATCTGTTTCAATGTACAGAGTAAGCAACTTAGTTGCACAAAGACTAAAACAAAACTTCTCGTAGGTTTTTGAGCATGTTGTCTGATCATACTTGGTGTATCTTGAGCTAAATCATCTTACCTTTCGTTATGACAAAGCCACCAAGTATGTAGATTGCTATAAGAGCTGCAGTCCCCAGCATGTTGGCCATCACTTGAGTTCTTCCTATAGCTGCTAAGAAGCGATACAAGCCCATTGACATTTGATGCATGGCAAAAAGTACTAGAAAATGCTGGATGAACCTGCCATAAGCAAGAGAAACTTTTGTTACTTTATTTTATTGATATATTATTCACTTGAGGTATATAAGTGGCAAGAGATGACTACCTGATAAGTGAAGGTGCGAATCCGATCACATAATACGTTAAGCCGGTCCAAAGGCTTGTCTCAACCAGTGAAATTGGGATACTAATAAGAAAAACTGATGAAATGAGTGCCCATCCTGGCAATCCTAGTAACTCTCTTTGCTTGTAGAAGGTGGGAAGCCGCTTTATTGTCATCGCAATTTCAGTCATGCCGTTGAAGTTTACTATGACGACAGCCATAAAGAGGGCTCCCATGTACTTATTGGCATCAAGTACGGAATTATGACTCATATTTGTTCTCAGGAAGAGTGTGGAGATCACGAAGGCCATAACAGTTATTTGTATGGTCTTGAATATATGCACTGGAGAATTTCTTTTTAGAAGCAGTACTTCCCTTGAGAAGCAAGCCTTGAAAATATTCCATCTGGAGATCCTGCGACTTGCATTCACTTTTACCTCCTTGTTCTTTCCGGTATCGCTTGGACTGCAGAGCTTATCTCCGACAAGTTGAGGGAGATAGGAGCTGCGGAAGGATTCTGCAAATTTTCCAATTGAATGGTAATAGTACTTATTTTCATCACTGGCCCAATATTGCTTTTGGTCCATCTTCGAGGTTACCTGGTGAATTGAAATTGGTGAAAAGCTGTTACGTTATTTTACACAAGTACAAATGCGCTTAATACTATTTTTATTTACTAATGCATTGATCTAGTGCCTGCTGGATTTGTTTGATTAATGTAATTTAGTTCTTAGCATTACTGTTATATCCTAGCAGTTCCCTATCGGTGCAGTTGATAATTGAGTACCTCCTGAAGGAAATCAGCAACATTCTTCCTTTTAGGGCATTTGAATCCCATAGTTTCAAAGAAGTCCGTAGCATTTTCTCGAGGACCATGGTAAACAATTTGCCCCTCACATAAAAGTATAATATCGTCAAATAATTCCAATGTCTCGGGAGGTGGTTGCAACAAAGAAATGACCATTGTGAGATCCATCAAATGTGCCATCTGTTGGAGAAACTTAATGATCTCAAATGTGGTGGAGCTATCTAGACCTGTTGATATATCATCCATGAAGAAGCATCTCGCTAGACCAACTAGCATCTCACCTGCATAAGAAATTTATTTTATTCCTGCCAACTTCATAGATCTCACAAATAAGATATACCTTTTTCATTAAAGGGGAACATACTACATAATTACTTCTAAGATATACTGTACCTTTTTCACATTTGGTTTCATTGTAAGCAAATTATTTTATAGTCATGCTAGTTACTCTTGGATCTGAACATGATGCACTGGCTAAATTCCGCTTTCTAGTTTTACTGACTAGAGTCCCCTTTTTAGTTTACTCTGAAGGTAGTTTGGACTGCCAAAACCATAGATTCAAAAGAAACTTTGGATCCAAATTTCTTGCTCAGATTAGTTATTTTTCTTTGTCCCCCCTTCCTCTTCCCTTTCTGCTTGTAAATCTTTTATGTTTTTTTTTATTTGGCTTAGCCCCTTATGTTGTGCTATTTTGTTATATATTATTAATATAATTTATTTAGTTGGCGTCTTCCCCACTGAATAGTCTTAAAAGGATAG
Organism: Chloris gayana; assembly: GCA_031894775.1. Taxonomy (NCBI): domain Eukaryota; kingdom Viridiplantae; phylum Streptophyta; class Magnoliopsida; order Poales; family Poaceae; genus Chloris; species Chloris gayana. Next base: position 111,001 of record JAUNZO010004553.1, on the reverse strand, counting down.
ATTCCTCTTTGTCAAGAGAGAAATCAAGCATAGTAACAAAGTTCCTGTTTGACACTTTATACAGAAAAATGAAGAGATGAGATGATTCTGTCAGATTGCAATAATTCCTATACTAGTTCTGGTGCAACAATCCTTCTGAGTTTGGCATATATGAACTACCTGATTTCATTCTGAATATTCCTTCAGGTTCAGGTGGGTCCAAAATAAGTATATCCTGATACAGTGTTATTTGCTCTTATTTCTTTTAGTTCTTTGCATCTGTCTTGGTAAAAATTTATAATAATTCTTTACTTGGTATGCGTTCTATATTATCATGAACATGAAAGTCCCACCATGCTAATCTTTTTCTGGAGGAAATTCTTAGGCTGCTATAATTTCAGTTACTGTGGCTTTCTTTCAGATCGAAGTATGTGTGGCTTGGCAGCCATACAAAATAGCTATATATGTTTTTCACCTTAAGTTCTAATTGGAAAGATCACCAGTAATGAAGATCACTGTAGGCAGTACATATAGACGAGATGCTTACCAATTGTGGCTCTTTTCTTTTGTCCTCCTGATATTCCTCTTCTTAGCTCATCTCCTACTAGGGTATCAGCACACTCAGACAAGCCAAGTATCTGCATATAGTTATCTTTTAATATTAGATGCTTTCCATAAATAGGAAACTTGTCAATTAGCGAATGTACCTTGATAATGTAGTTTGTTGTAAGGTTATTTCCTTCTCCAAAAGTTGTGGCCTGCAGGGAGCAGTTTTTCTTAGTTAATTAAATCAAATTGCATTCCAAGACAGTTGAAACATGAGAACGGACAGAATGAACTGACTTTAATGAACGAATCAAGATCTTGGTCCACTTTATTGATGGCACCTTTCTTTCTTCTTATTGCTTCTCCTAGCATCTCTGAATCATTACAAGCAAACAGGCACCTTGTGTTAGTATCTATGCATTGGGTATTCAGCATATTTTATTGTGTCTGGCTGTCTGCATCGTTTTAGTTGCATCACAATCCAATAATCTTTAAAATAAATAGCTCACTATACACAAGAAGACGTCTTTACCAAGTTGGTTACTGGTTCCCAGCATCTTGGAGGAGAAGTCAATCGTTTCTCGTACTGTCATCTCTGGATGGTGAAGATCATACTGGCTAACATAAGCTCGCAGATAATGAGGTGTTGAAGAATTCATTGCTTGTCCATTGTACATGACCTTTCCTTTGATCTATTAAGGATCACCACATGATTAAAGAAGTTTATTTTTGTTAGTCAATACTAAACAGTAGTTTTAGATTTTTTCGTTTCTTATTGATAGGTATAATACTGCTGGCAGCATGTAGGTAACTCAGTCTACCTTCAAAGAAGAATCCAACTTTCCTGCCAATGCTTTTAAAAAAGTTGTTTTCCCTGAACCGGGTGCCCCCAGTAGGAGTGTCATCCTGACAGATAGGATAGGAAATTCAATAGCTCAGAAACATAGTTAATTCGCACAAAAAACTATAAGAAACAAATATAGACTATTTTAGTAACTTCTCTGTTAATTTTGATTAAGCATTTAACATTAAGATAGAACAATATCCATTTCTATATGCAGCAGTTAATTACAGTTACGAGATATTTACCTTGATGGTCGAATGATCCCGCTTACATCATTAATGATTCTAATGGGTCTTTTCCTTGTAGCACGCAGGTGTGAATATGTTGCTAATTCCTGCATAACAGGATAAAGTATTCATTTATTGCCAACTGTGCACAGCAAATGAAAACATGTACTGGTCTGCAGATTATTTTTATAGGTATAGAAAAACCAGTTCACAGCAGCATAAGGACCTGCCCAACTCTATCTTTTCAGTTCAAACTGACGTGAAAGTCACGAAACCCTTTGGGTTTATACCGAAATGTGATCTAGGAGAGGCAAAAATGCTGATGATCTTTTCTGTGCATCTGTTGTGGTACAGAATCATATTAATCATGAGTGATATTTCTGCAGGGGCAGTCATCATCATATGGGGCTCTGAGAGACGTGTTGTGATATTTTTCTTCACGGGGAAACAAACAAGCTACACAGCCGGGCTATCGGACAAATACGCATTGAAGGAGGTACCGTTACCAGTGTGATCGTGGACGGCACCGTTTGATCAGGATAGACCGGAGATTATCATACAGGACGGGATCAGTTATGTTGATGTGTCATGTACACATGTATCCGACGAATGGCGTGTGTGAAGGTTGGCTAAGGCCATACTATATGGAATCTGTCGCAAGTTAGGTAAAGGAGGCCATGTCCGTATTAAAACGGGGAGATATGGTCGTATGTAAGTATGTATTTGTCCATTCTGTGTAAGTGAGATGGTGACGAATTTAAAGCTGAAGCAGCTCAATCTGACAACTTGACAGGCTCTTGTGTTAAGTCCGCGTACCAGACTTCAAATACTAGGTTTCCTTTTCTAGCAAAATCAGTGCTTTGATGCGAAGTTAGCCATCAACACTATTGTCTACTGTCATTCCGGTGGGCTGTAGCCAGTAGGTACAAAAGATGAATGATCTCTCCACGAAAGAAAAAGATGACCTGATCTCTGATTTGCTGCAGAGTGTTCGAACATGCAGTAGAGGTAATCATTTTCTGCATGGCAATATATGTGCATATGTAATTATATGTATTCGCTCGAATTTTCTCCGACGGAAAGGGCAATCAAAGGATGCACGCTAATATAATCTAGACAACTTATCAATCCGTTGAGGGTTGAGGCCCTCAGGCTTTGCGCATGGCGTCGATCGCCCGCCCGGAGCGTAACTCACACGGACCTCAACCGATCTCCCATTTGGCTACGCGGTTAGCAGGAAGTGCTTTGCTTGCTGGTGGTGGTGGTGGACGACGAGAGTTACCTGGGCGGCGTTAATGGCGCAGTTGAGCAGCGTCGGGACGGCGCGGCGGCCGACGCGGACGTCCGCTTCCACGGTGAGCCTCTCGAACGCCACCTCCACTTTGGCCGCCTCCACTCCCAACCTGATGATGACACATGCATCCATTGATCTCGTCATCAATCTGTTAACATATGATGAAACAATTGCAAGCACGTACCTCTCCTTCTTCTCCTTGAGCATCTGGAGGAAGCCGCGGTTGTCCTCGTGAGTGAGCGGCGGCGGCTCCCTCCTCCCGGCCGTCGTGGCGGTCACGTCCAAAGACGGCCATAGATCCTCACGGCCGGCGAGCTCCACGGCGGCCGCCGCCGGAGCCGGCTGCCTCTCCCTGTACCCCATCCTCCGGTACTGACTAGCTAGCTAGCTCTCTGCAGGTATGTCACGACGATGGTCCGGTTGTCTTAAGCGCATGAATGGTCGGCGCAGAGAGCGTGCGTGCGTCGTTCGAGCATCCGGTGGTGTGCTCTGTCTGTATATATCTTGTGTGCGTATACATGCAGGCAAATGCAGCTAGAGATAGGCAGATATATATAAGCAAAAGAGGCGTGTGCTTGTTTAAACGAACCTGTACTATTAGGAGGAGAATAATGGTAACGAGTTTTATGGCGAATGGAGTTTCCCAACAATTAACGCCACTCCGGCCGACCTGTGTGCCCGGCCTATCCCATTTTTTGATTTCCTCTCTCTCCCTTAATACTTCACGAAAATGACACTGGTGCCTTAGAGATAAAATAACTTGTGCCATTAATTTGGAGATAATAGATTTTTAACTCCGAAAAAAAGCTCCCCGTAACACGTCAGCTGAATGAAACAATGCTATCTTTAATCTTATCTGTTAATTGTCATAAGCAACAGTACGTTTCGAAGACCCTGCATCGCACAGCACTGTGACGACGTAAAAGAGGGCGGGCGCCCATGTTTGGGCCATCATCATGGCGGTGCGCATGAATGATGAACGCGTCTGCATGCCCTCACCCCTTCAGTTAATAGAGACCATACTTTCATCGCTATCAGAAGAATCGACCCACCATAGGGTTTAGAGGAGCCACACGACCACCCATTTTGTGCTTGAACGTTGTCTTTTGGAGCCTAATCACAATGTAGAGTAAACTTCACAAAACTCCAACTATTTGCATCGTTCCATTACCAGAAAACTACAATTTTTGAAACGATTTCGTCATAGAACTACAACTATTCTTGCTATCCGTTTCAGAAAACTATAACCTTTATATATGAGTCCCCATCTGTCAGCGTCCCACAAACGCATAATTTTGTGAAACAAAGCGACAAAGTTATTGTTGTTGAACGGCACAAAATGGTTGTAATTTTGTGAAGTTCTACTATTATGCCAATTTCAGATTATTGGTTCAGTCAAAATTACGCAGATGGCTTATGTGTTGATGGCGTCAATCCGGCGACTCACAGTTGTGCCCTTCTACAATCAATTGTGTTCCATTATCAGAAAACTACAAATTTTGAAACGATGTCATCATAGAACTACAACTATTCTTGCTATTTGTTTCAGAAAACTACAACTTTTATATATGATTGTCCCCATCTGTCAGCATCCCTCAAAGTCGTATTTTTTTTATTATTGCAGTTTTCTGAAATAACAACACACAACATAGTTGTAATTTTGTGAAGTTCTAAAATTATGTCAAGTTTATATTTTTGGGTCTGTCAAAATTACGCAGATGGTTTATGTTTTGATGGCGTCAATCTGGGCCATTCACAGTTGCACCTTCCTACAATCAATTCTGTTCACGCACCTAGCACCAACGACGACGCCCCAGAGTCCAGGTTGGCTGAAGAAGTGAAGAACAGTAGCAGAGGGCATGCAGTTAATACACTTGACAATTGTGAAAAATAATTATATATACGTTGGGACAAAACAATGTGCTCCTTCTGCAGACTGCCGCCATGAAAAAGGACACATGACCTTGGAGCCATGCTTCCCCAACGTGCCACCGCTGCCCACCCATTTAAATCGCCTGGCCATCGAGTCCATCGATGCCGCAGTGACATGCATGAGGCTCGATCTCGCTCGGCACATCAAGCAAAAAAGTTTGACAGAAGTTGTGAGTCACTATTACATTATTAGATAGGAGTCTGTCCTTCATACGATCGAGACTATTAATCAATACGCAATGTGAGATGTCTTCTAGGTTTCATATCGATTTACTTTGGATCGACGAGAACCGGTCTCCTCATTTATATAAACTCGCATGGATTGACGACACGTGCAAAATGACTTGGTTTTGCACTTTAATTTGATGTAACAGGAAGGTTATGCACTTCATATGTTTTTGTATCTAGTAATAAACATATATGAGTTTGCCTCACATGAAGTTTTTGGCCTCATGTTCATTTGTATTACTACTAGATACATATTAGTTTTAAAAGGTTCATATGAACCTCTGAGTCTAATGTACCCAAATCTCTATCATATTGTGAGGAAAAAACATGCAACGGTGGATGAGGTGCTACGCACCACACCGTTGAACATATCGTTTCGGAGGGCCTTGAGAGGGAACAATCTAGAGGCATGGTACCGCCTAGTAGCGAAAGTTGTATCAACTAATCTAACTACCACTAGAGATATCTTCGTGTGGGACTTACACAAAAATGGCGTCTTTTCGACGCGGTCCATGTACATGGCAGTCATTAAAGAAGATATACCCCAAAATTGCCCAATCTGGAAACTGAAGGTACCGCTGAAAATTAAAATTTTTCTATGGTACATTAAAAATGGAGTCACCCTCACTAAAGACAATTTGGCCAAAAGAAATTGGAAAGGTAGCTTAAGTTGTTGTTCTTGCAGCTCATTAGAGACCATAGAACACCTTTTCATAGATTGCCATTTTGCTCGTTTTATTTGGAATACAATTCATATCACCTTTGGCATTCAACCACCATCTAGCATTTCGAACATGTTTGGCTCTTGGCTAAATGGAATTAGGCCAGCGGTTAAAGACCAAATTTGTGTTGGTTTGACAGCTATTTGTTGGGCGATTTGGTTGAATAGAAATGATATGGTATTCAATCGATCTACATCTAACACTTCCATGCAGGTAATATTCCGGGCTACGCACTGGACGCGCACGTGGTCGCTGCTGCTTAAGGACAAAGATGCAAGAGCCAATTTAAGGAACGCCTGTCGTCTCTTGGAGACGGTCGTCATGCAAGTGTTTACTAAATTTGGGTGGAAGTTCTCAAATAGAATTGCGGCATAGCTGCCTTTATCTTGTTTTAAGTACTCTCTACTGTTCTATGGGCACTCGGGTGTAGCCTTTCGTGAGCCTAAGAGCTCCTTATTGTAATGAACAGCTGTGTACACTATCACAGATAGTGTAGAGGCTGGAACCTTTGTTCCATTATCTAAAAAAATCTAGTAATAAAACTTATATATATGTCTATCTTAAATTCATTGCACATGTGGTTGATCGATGGATAAAGCTACGTGCTAAACAAGATTAAATGACCCCATTCCCATGGATGAACCGGCCAGATGCAAATAAGCAATTCCCAGGATCGTTAGGCATCTACTTCCTGCTACCTATATTTGCAATACTAGAAAATTAATATAATGGTCATGCTCACAGCATTGTGTCATGTCCTCCCATTCGCAAAAAAGGGAAAACTCCTTTCAAACCCACTGATGTAGAGAAGGCTTTCTCAGTTGATTGTGCGCCACAAGCACAAACAGCTGGAGGATCTAGAGTTTAATGTTAATAGTTCTTGACTTTATGTCGTTGTTGATTGTAGTCATTTTTCAAGCCGCGACGCTTACTCAGTATGTTTTTGTGTTGGTCTATATCAAGTTGGCATGAAGATTAGTTGTAAACTTTTGCACTCTTTTCAAATTTTCGTTTTTTTTACAGCGTGTGCATATGCATATGGTTGCTGCAAACTTTGGTAGGGCCGTTCCTTTGTGGAAGGAATGTTTGTTTGGATCCGTAGAAGTGTTTCTGCAAGTAAAATTCCAACTATAATAGAAACTAGAAACGTATGACCCCTGGTAACTAGGATAATGAGTATGCCACCCAGCTGTTTATTAATTAAGCTACACGATCCAATTAATAAAGACGTGTCGTATCCAGCAACACAAAATACACAGTGCAGGTGATACATACAGAACTTTTGATCACCGTAGGTAGAGGACGAAACGGTTACTGTGCAGCGACCTTAACGAGACGTCGTCGTTGGTGTCCCTCACCCAGCAGCAACTGCCCAAGCGACGCCAAGTCATCATATATATGTGGTGTTTGAAGCATACTTAGAGCAGTGGAGAATTCAAACGTTGTACTCTGACAAATCAGGATTAGACGCAATAATCTGCTAATGACAAGGAATCTGGGATCGACTTATTTTGCCGGCCGTTATACAACAGCCGTGCAAGTTAGCTAGACGTCTGCGGCGGCGCAGAGAGGAGAGTGCGGAGAAGCTCTCCACAGTAGCTCGCGAGAAGATGAAGAGCTCGTATTAAAACCGTGCGTCAGTCATGGTGGTTGGCCAGTAGGTTGGCCGGCGGCGCGGCTGACCGGCCACACCGCAAATGTACATGCCGGCATGGAGGCGCCCGCACCTCTTAAAGGGCAAGAACGTGCCTGCTCGCCGCCGTCTGCAGTAGCTGTCATCTTTCTTCGTGCCGTGCATTGTTTTGGATCCACGCGTATATACCATGATGCCTGCATAATGCAAATGTGCACTGAATACTCAGTCATATACGCGCAAGAGACAATACAATCAGTTATTCTGCATCTGTTTTTTTGTGAAGAAGTCGTCGATGGATACTGTTCTAGCTTTGTTGCTTACACTGTAGCACTGGCAATCGAAGAGCAAGTATAATAAACCTAGTCAGCAGACTCGAAGGTTAGCCATATCATACAAATTCCTAGTTGGAGGATCGATGAGAAAGGAAGAAGGAAAAATTAAAGAAGCTGGTGGTTCATTGCCTTCCACCAGTTACTGGCGTCCATGCAACAATCAAGCTGCTTTCTTCTTTTGTTGTACAATCTACTACTAGTAGTAGTATGCCGCTAGCACTAGTCTAGAGAGAGAGAGAGAGAGAGAGAGCTCATCCATCCACAAAGGCTCAACCTGTCTCATTCTGTGCCCATTCTGAAACAGTACACCTGCGGACATGCCCCTACTGGAGTAGACTAAAACTCGCGTTGACTTATTATGAGCAGCCCACGCAAAAGATATCAATTGATATGTGAACGTGTCAGCACTAGCACAATACCGCTGCACATTATGCAAATTGCAATTTATTTCAGCGTGGGCTGCTGGAATGATGAGAAACCTGAACTTCACTGCTCGTCTCTCTGAATGAAGGGTGGTCAAAGATGATGCAAGGGGTTCCCAAATGCATGCCTGCATATTTCGAGAATGTACCTTGCTAAATTTATCGATTGGCCAATGGGGAAATTAGCCAATACGTACACTTGAGCGTTTTTAATTTCATCAGTGCCTCTAGGTTCTGTGTACCCCTTGAGTAGTATTACTAAAGTTGCTAACTCTATCGTTTTGGCTAATGATATCGATAGATCTTCCGATGTCGTCAACTCCTTGCTCCCAACGATAAATGCCGGCATGGGCAACCACGGATGAAATGAAGTCGATTAGCTCTGCTGTCAACTGCAACCTGCGCTGTGCATCGCCTTCTTCCGTCCACTGGCATTCTGATGCTGGGCATGCTGCTGCTAGTACTTAGTTATGGCCGGTTGGCGTCATGGCCTGCATGAATAATCATACGCCATGTTCACAGTTGCACATAGTATACGTATAAACTATTCTACTGCCCACTGATCTTGCTCAGAGCGTTCTTCGTTTATTTACTGATGACGTTACGTTGTCAGTATTTCTGGCTAGAAAACCACTAGCTCTAGCTGCCCAACGTCATCAGATAAAAAACACACTAGCACTATAGTAACAAATTGTGTCGCAGTGTAGCTGCATTTTCTATTGACTATACTTGGAAGAGAGAAACAAAATCGATCTAGGGACTAGTCACTGGAAGTGGAGATGCATACTGACTGACTGATGGGGACGGAGTAGCATGCCGTCGGTGATAGATGGTGATAGCTAATTAGGCCGAAGAAATTAATCATCCATCTTGCATTCACTACTCGATCATGCTTGCCATCTTGCATTCACTACTCGATCGATCATGCTTGCGTGCACTTATCATATCGGTGAGAGACGAATCCATAACATCCCTTAATTGCTTGACGCGCCTCGCTTCCTAATTCTAAGGTTTGTGTAGAGATGATTAACCCCACAAGGTAGGCCACTTGAGCTGTCTCACAAAGTCAATCAATCAGCTGGTAGAACACATTCAACACAGGCCAGAGTGCCGTAACAGGGAATATATGCGCGTGCCTACATGCAGACAAAAGAATGATGGCATATATGGAAGTAGTAGGACAAAGAGACAAGGACACGCGCCAAACTTCTCTGAAGGATCGACCATCCAAATGGTGCCATGCTTAGCCAAAGATGCCATGAGTTTCTTGTATGCGTGGGCCTCTCACCTCTGAACGAAACGTATGCAGTTATCCAGGCGTGGCAGCCAGGGCGCATGAACAGTTTCGTCTTTGTTTGTTTCCAGCCCCCTGCTGACTGCTGTTGGACGACAGTGAGATTATTGTCTCTTGTTCATAATCTTGGCGGCTCGATCGCTCCTGCTGGTTAATTAGGAGTAGTTTTAGCAGCACCAAGTACGTTACATTTTTGGTGCATGCATGAATCTCTTGAGCGTGCCAACATTGTACAGCTTTTTTCGCACGTGACGGATCTCCATCGTGAAACTCGTGGTTTCTCATCTTTTGGGGAGATCATAACGGCAACATCCATACGATATATCGTTTCAAGGTTATACAGATTGCTCTGCCATGTAGGCACGGTATGGTGTTGGTCCAAAGTTGACCGACGACCGGTCGGCCAGGGTTCATCGGTTCATGTGTCGGACCGCGCGTTGCCTTAGCTTGCAGGTTGCTCTCGGGTCGTAATTGTGCCTTCGTGGTTCATTCTCCTGTCCGGTCAGTTGTCCCGTCTTGTTCGTGTCTCAGCTTCCAGGTTGCTCGGGTGACCCAACAAGTACAAGTGGATAATACCTGCATGACACGTGCTTGCCACGAGTTTCACGCTTATTTCAAGGGAAGCAACGACGCTAGCAAGAAAAAAATCAACCCCGGTGCGCCCAGGGGTGACAATAAGGCCACATCCTGTGTTACCCACGACTGATATTCCAGCCCATACTTTTGCAGCCCAGCCCATCTGTCTCGCTACGGCCTGCTCTGCTTTACCCATTTACGACAGGCAGCGCTGCCCGCGAGGAAGAAAGCGCAGAACGCAAGAAGGATGTCCGTTTTCCCAGCACAGAACGCACGACGAACTGACATTATTCTTGACAGCAACGCGGTGCTCGTTCCATATCCAGTCAGTTCAGATTTCAGAAGGGACCTGAATACCGACGTGGAAGCCTCCATCACGAGCAGAATCCGTCCTTTCCCACGCCACAAATTCACAACCACACGGTGGACAAAAAGGACCACAACATCACGTCTTATCCCACACCTTGCTGCAGATACAACGGCCACGTCCTTCAGCGTGCACAACAATCAGATGCCATGTGCTTACTGCTGCTCCTTCCACGCCTCAAGATACTGTACCACCCAACGAGACAGACAGACACTAAATGTACGCTATAGATAATTACACTGTCAACAGTACATTTGTAATAACCTAGGACCCCTCTTGTTGACGAAGTACAGGAGAGAATGTTCAAGAACCCAAGCTACCAACTCTATGAAGGGTACGATCATGTATGGTACGATACGACAACAAACTCCAGCTAAGTATTAAACAAAAACAACTTGGGACCATTGCTATCCTACAGCCTGCCTGACATACTCCAAAGATTGTTTTCTTCCTTCAATTTGTCATATGATAACCTTCGTTTCAAAGTGCACCTTGGCTCCGGCATCTTCGGAAACCCCAACCTAAGCTGATTTCTGTGTCTGTTGCTGCTGCTGCTGACCTTGCTGCGCCTGGGTTGACTGATGCTGCTGGTGCTGTAGTTGCAGCTGCTGGAGCTGAAGCATCTGAGAGTTCATCTGCTGCTGTAGGGACTTTGGCATCCTGTGCCCATCAGTTATCTCACCGGTTGCAACTTTCAGACGATGGACCTCAGCAGTCAACGCTTCGTTCAGTGCTGCAAAGTAAACACACATGAAAATCAGATTTAATAACACATACTAGTAACTGAAGTAGCTGAAGTAGTGTCAAACTTGCTGTGCCCAGTGGATAGCACGCAACATTTTATCATGCCACTACCAACCCTCGCAAAACAGCACAGGTGCCTAAGATATAGATAGCTTAAGATTTGTCAAATCCAGGTATCCAGTGTCTATAACCAATAGCAATGTCTCATAATACTTGGGTCACTAGTGTTATTTACTGATCCTGAAATCCTATTTGGCAACATTGCATTTGCTAAAAGCATTTGTAACAAACAAAGAGACAAGAGACAGTGCATATAGGGTTCAGAGAGGACGGGAAACAACAGGCATCACAGTTATAAAGTTTCAGAAACAATTAACTGCATTTGACACTCAGGCTTTATTATCTACCTACTTGTTATGTGGGAGCACGCCCACACATGGTGCACCATGAAGAATAACAACAGGAAAACATAGATTATACTATACCATTGGTTCCGTTTGCCAGATAAGTTAGGAGATAAGTTCGAGTTGTTAGGGTTCAGGTTCAGTATGTTTCGGTCAATTAGGAGGTTGTTCAAGTCAGTTGGGATTGAATAATTCGCCTATACCCTATATAGGATGAGACATAAAGGTAAGCAACAAGCTAAACCCAAACCCTATCTCCTTCCATTACCCTCAAGCTCTAGAGGAGCACAAAACCTAATCAATCCACCATGCCCATGCCACTACTAAATTTATATTTCAAAGAATCACTAAACAAACTTTTGTTATAAAACTGAAAGTGAAATTAGCTGGCTATGATGAATAAGAAATTAGCCAGATAAGCAGATATATAAAATAAGAGCACATTATTAATATGTCTAGTTTAGCCAGATAAGAAGATATAAATAAAAAAATACTACATGAAGGTTCTTCCATCTTATCCCTCATATTTTTGCTAAAAGGTCAGCATGACTAGAAAAAAGACCCCTTTTCCTACTATTCACTTCAGCAGGCTATTGTTGGGAAAACAGGATCATTTTCAGCATTAAGGTCCAAAACAGGACTGGTTTTGCAATTTTCCCTTGTCCAATCTTCCCATCAAAAGTGTATGATATCAAAAGCATGCCTAGGCAATTGAATACTATATTCAGGGAAGATGATATGTGATGCCATTTCTGCTCACTAGCATTAATGACCATAGCACCATGAAGCGTTTATATCTAAAATGAACAAAAAATAAAATAAACACACATTTTTCCCCTGTACTAGTACTGGTAAACTTTTTGAGACAGCTAGATTTCTTGCAGAACTTTTCACATGCATCTAGTTGTTCAGTGCCACTTTTCCAACCCTGAAGAAGTTCAATAAATTCCATACTGTTTTTCTTTAAATTTCTGACTCTGACATAACAAAAGCTAAATTGAACAGGAAAGGTATAAAGGACCAAAACATTGCCTTGAGGTTTACAACAGCAATCAATGTGCTAGAATCCAATACAAGCTACCTGTTACACTACCTTTTCAAGTAAACCACACTTCAAGTTACTGCTACTGAAAAGAAAAAAAGAAAAGACCGATAATGAAGTGCATTGCGATGAGCTTACCATCTCTCAGCTGTGCTTGCTGCTCCATTGCTTGCAGCCTGATCTTCAACTCATTGTTTTGTGTGGCCAGTCCAGTTGAATCTCTCTGCAGAACAGGGGTAACATAAATCATCACAATTCACAATTGTAAGATGACTCAAAATCCCGAATAGCTCCACAAAACAAACCTGAAGCATCGTCAGCTGAGCTGAGAGTGTAGTAGCTTCCGTCTGCAATACCTGTACCTTATGCTCGAGCTCTTGAATGTACCTCATCTTGCGCTCCTTTGACCTTGCTGCAGACTGTCGATTTGCAAGAATCCTGAAAAGTGGAACAGGTAATTATAATCTCAATTTCTTGAGAAAAGGGGGAAACATATGAAGAAGATGCACACCTCTTGACCCTCTTGGGATCTGTCAAAGCTATCTCCGCGAGCCGCTCATTTGCCATGATTTTCTTCTTCTCAGACTCACTAAACTCTCCATTGGCAAACTCCATATCAAACAGTGCCACAGCGCCACCTTCCAGTGAGCCGCTCCCGCTCCGCGCAAGGCCGCCACCGGGAGACGGCAGCGGCAGCTTGGGCGACTCATCACCGGCAGCCAAGTTGAGCTTCCCCATGAAGCTGTCCATGGACAAGCTGCGACAATGCCGGGACTTTGCGCCGTCCTTCCTCCCGGCCGACGTGGACTGGCTCTCAGCCTCGTTCTCGCTGCTCTCGGCCGCACTCCCAGCACGCGTGCCGCTGGCGCGGCTGTCGCGGTCGTCGTGGCGGTCCTCGGAGGAGTTGAGCGGGTCCAGGCCGTCGAGGTCCATGTAGGCGTTGACGAGGTCGTAGAGGGCTGCGTCGTCGCCGTCCGATCTGCAGCCGTCCGGCGGCGTCATGGCCTCCCGCTTGACCGGCGCGGGCGGGGGCAGCGGCGGGCTGAGCTGCGAGAAGCCGAAGGGGATGTCGCTGTGCGAGCGGCGGTGTCCGGACTTCCGAGGCGGTAGGCCGAACGGCGGCGCGTCGGAGGTGGAGGACGGCGGGGAGGGCGGGATTGCGGGCGGCGCGGCGTGCAGATCGGCGTAAGGCGGCGGCGGCGGGAGCGAGTCGAGGGAGAAGAAGAGGGGCTGAGACAGGGAACGCGCGTGCTGGCCCCCGCCCGCGCCGCCGGGGGTGGGGATCTGGCCGTAGGGGAGGGGAGACGCACCTGCGGGTGCGCGGGCGGGCGGAGCGAGGGCGAGAGGCGGCGGTAGGACGAGCCCGCGGCGGAGGCGGCCGCGATGTCGAGCGGGGTCGGGGAGCGCGGCACCGGCGGGGGCCCCCGGCGAGCTGCGGCGAGAGGTGGTGCCGCGCGGGGTCGCCGCCGTGGTCGTCCATCTGAGAATGCCGGCGGCGGAGGCGAGGTAAAGGCGGCGCCTTGGAGCGGGGTGGAGACGGCGAAGTAGATGGATTGGATGGACTGAGGCGCACGCAGTCACCGAGTCTAGGCGGAGGCGAGGAGCGGAGAACAGCAGCCGCAGCAGCACGCCATAGCTAAAAACAAGAAACGGAAATTAAAAAAAGCGAAGGTTTTTACGCGGAAGCAACTGGATTTTTTCTTGCTCTTTTTTTTTCCTCACTCTCTCTCCTCGTCACAGGGTTTAATCGGTGGCTTGTTCGCGTGTGCATGTGGCCCGAGCCGGGGTTACGTGCCGCGTGATTCTATTGGGCGAAATGTCTAATCAGCCCTTTCCGCTGCCGCTTTAGAAACGTTATCTTTTTGCAGTGATCGAGCTCTCTACACCCGGTCCGGGGGCATTTCGTGAATTTCTTTTTTGGTGTCGAAACCCGGGCCTGGTTTTGGTTAATGATTGATGGCGCCGCAATTAGTGGGTGCGTGTGCGTGGGGTTAGGGCCGCCGTTCGGACCTTCTCCTCCCCTCCACATGGCTTCTTTGACTGCTTATTTTTAGGTGCTGATGAATGATCATGATTCCATATATCCGCTTGGAGAAACGGTTTCTTGGTTGGAAAAAGGATGTCCAAGTTGTCAAATGGATGGGAGCCTGCCGGCCGGCGACTCAAGACACACGGCGAGGTTGAGGGAAGACCGGAAAAGAAGGAACTCGGCGGCTGGGATTGCAGCCGAGATTAGGGGAGACGCGGTTTGCATGATAGGACATTTGGTATATTTTATCGTTCTGCGAATGCATAATATTATTTTATTACTCTGATTAGTTAATTGCAGTCTGCGGGTTTCAAGAGTCAAGATCGACTTGGCTACTTGACGCTGCAAGGATTGCAAGCAACGCAGCAGCATAGGCGGCGGGCCAGCCAAACGAAATCCTCCTTGTTGAGAGGAAAAAAATTCTACTAAGTAGGAGTAGTACTTAAATAGCCGCAAGGTCCCAACTAACCTCGTTGACCCAATAACCCATGCCTGTCATGGAGGACTGGAGTTCCAGCACTGCTTACTCAATCGGGTGGAATTAGCAGAACTGCAGCAGGATTATAGCAGTACTGAAAGTAATCAAGCTAGTAGAAGCAGACAAAGGCATGATGGCCGTCGTTGTCCATGCAACGTGGTCTGCTCCGCTCGACCTGCACGACAGCGACGGCGCGCTCACGTCCTCTAATCTAATTAATTATTCATTCATTCGTAATAGCAGCCCCTTCTCGTCGTCTACTTTCTCGCCGTCCACTGCCACAAGACAAACGCCGCTTTCCACGTCGCTTTCCACACTTCTTCACACGGTTGGGCTTTGACAGGCCGTTTTAGCCTTCCTCTTCTGTTTCGCGACGGCCCAGGAGAAGTAAAGGGCTGTGAGAGAACTTCCATACTATACGGGCTTACTGGCTGAAAATAGGCCCGCCAACCGAATTGAGGCCCTTTTCAACGGAAAATCCTACTCGAATTACTAGTGCTTGGACTTCGAGTTCCTGGAGTGTGGAGCTAAAACGACTTCACCAGAAAGTATTTTGCATTTTCCCCCTTTTTTTTTCCGCGCAAGAATCTTTTTTAAGCGATTCTGAATCTGTGTTGCGCGTTCTTTGATCAGTAAACTAGAGAGAGTTGAGGGAGAAAATAACTGAAAGATCGTTGCGCACCTGCATGGCGCCGCCGGCGAGGGGCAGGCTCAAGGGTTTCTACCGTGAGAAGAAGAAAGATGCCGGTGCCATCGTCAAGCTCAAGCCGTCGCCCGAAAAGAGATCCACCAAGAACGCCAATAAGCGGCAGCACTGCACCGTTATCATCCAGCAACAACAAGGAGCCGCAGGTGCGCATATACGTGCGTGCGAATTGGATTTAAGGGCGGGCGTGATCGTTATTATTTTGCTCTGCTTTTCATCCAACATCCATGGTATTGCAGATGTGGAAGACCGAGATGCGGAGGAGAAGGAGGTGGAGCTTCGACAGTTCGGCACGGCCCGTGCATCGGTGTCACTCGTCTCCGGCGGTGGGAGCGCGCCGCCGCGATGGGCCTGAGCCTGCCGCTCCGCCTCCGGGACCTGATGATCCTGGAGCAACAGCATAACGGTGTCGTCACTGTCAATAATGGCATCATTATCTCCCTCGAGTGCCTCTGGGCAGGCAAGGTCTAAAGGACCAGGACCCCAGGCCAGCAAGAGTGATTTCCTTAATTCCTTCTATGTCATTGGCTTAAACTCTAATATCTAATTTACCACCTAAAAAATTTATATCTCCTATACATGCCATCGGTGCTAAATTTTAACCCCTCTCGTACCGTTTTATGGACACATGTGTGGTTTGACCATAGGTCAATCTTTTAAATACCAATATTACCCATGTGGACTTCTCTTCCTCACCACGGCAAAAACCATGTCTTGCCTGCTGGCTGCAGCCCACACGCTACTGTTATCGAGCTGGACAATGTTCGTCTTGCAACAACATTCGACATGCTTCTCACAAGCGCCGATCATTGCCATATGGATGATGCTTGCAAATGCTCCTCGAAGGACTTGCTGGCTCTTGAACTTGGACGCTGCTTCACCGCAACACTCTGGCTGAAGCGAGAGCACAACGAGGTCGACGCTGAGCACAGTGGTTGCTTTAAGGTGGCTGCAATGTGGTTGTTGGGTGAGAATTTGTGCGAGCTTCACAACAAGGTGGAGATCGGGAGCAGGTTGAGAAAAAACGGATTGCCATGCCTTCGTGTACGCCCACATGACCACTACGCCAGAGCCAAGGATGAATCAACAATTTTCTTTCATTTGAATCACAGCTACTGTTGGGTATCCGTCCGCCCATATCTGAGTACATTGATTCCATTTCCCTTTAGGATTTGCTAGCCTATTTATTCTCTTATTTGATCTCTGGATCAGGCCCCTCTTTTTATGCGGGATGCATCAATTTCTTGTAGATTGGAGGCGGGCACCCTTTTTTTTTTTTTTTGAAACTAGATTGGAGGCGGGCACCTAGTAGCATTGAAAGGAGGAAGAAGTAACAGATATGTCGACCCGAGGGCTAAATCGACATTTCATATGTCAGTCATAATAAATAAAATTTAGAGAAGTGGCATTAAAGAAATTAAGTTTTAGGATCAATGACACACAAGAGATACAAGTTTTTTAGGTGGTGTATGAGGGATTTGAGTTTAAGCCAATGACAGAATGAATTTTCCCTTCCTTCAACTTCAACCATGTCTTTCTTAAAAAACTAAATTTAGAGTATATATAACCGTGGATAGAATGAATGCCATGTAACCAGCCATGACAGAGACTAAAAATTCTAGAGTGGGAAGTATTAGTACGTACGGAATACCCATTTATTTTGTGACAAGTATACAGTGTAATGGAATGGACGTGCCGGTTGTACGGTTCCGCCGCTAGCTCTCTCCATACCCAGCGCCCAGCTGCACAGTTACCTTTTTTTCTAGATAATGGATCGAAATAAATTGTCCAGCCTTGATCTTCTAGAGGCTATATATATTGCGGTTTATTAAAAAAAAAACAGTAGCAGCAGTAGCGCACAGCAGTCCTTCCGTCTTCTAGTAGCAGCAGTACGGGAACACGGACCCAAGTGGACAGTGGCTAACGTGTCGTCCTTCCTGGAAAGATAACGAAAGCGATTAGCGTTGGCCGTGCAAGGTTGATGGTAGAGCAGCAATGGGGACCCGACCGCCGGCTGCGGCTGACCCATGTCTCCATTCCTGCCGTCGCGCGCAACCGCCGTATTGCATCCATCGTGATGTCGATGGATCCAACGCAATCGCCATTTACTCTGATGTTGGTTACAGAATTTATTTACGAGTCGACTACTCATGGATCGGACTAACAACATTTTACTTGAGGCCATATTGTTAGATACGTGCCTTGATCTCTGGTGAGTCGTACACATTACATGTAACTTTGACTGTTCGTCCTTGCGCCGGAGTAACACTGAAAGCGATCCATCCATCCGTCGGCGTCGACCTCAGCCGCACTCGTACACGAAAATACGCATAGCTACAAGCTGACGATATATATTACCCGGCCAACGGCATCGCAATTAGCTAGGTTGGTGTGCTTTTGCCGGAATTTTTTAGAGAGATGTTGCGGCTTTATACTCTTTATTACCAAGTCACATACGAAATTCTGCATGCAGCCGCTGCGTTGTCAACGTTTGGGTCCATCAAAGACGGGCGGTACTGAATATGAAGTGCAACTACTCTTTCCTCTTTTTATGTTTTAGATGAACCACACACGTTGCTTAACATATATATTTTTTATGGTCTTATATTACAAATGCATAATTTCTAGAGGTGATCAATATAATTTCTAGATCGACATGGTATGATTTCCAATACCTAGAGAAGACGTGTTGGACACGAACACATGGCGCTACATTTTTGTCAATAACATGCAAAGTTTTTCCTTATATATGCTCCCTACCCAAATGCTGTAAATTGAATCCACCCACTATGGGCCACCATTGCTTTTAGTGGAAATTCAGGTGAGGATTCCTTCCCCCACTTGACCACCCCCACGGCACAGTAAAATAAAAACAAATTACAATTCTTGTTTTAACTAACAACAACAATTTAAATTCAGAGGATTCGTAATGAAATATTTTGTCGTATGGTACTCTCTTATTTTATGTAATGTTGATTAAATTGAGTTCTCAAGAGTGCAGAGGTAAGATAAGACATCAGAAGCCTCTAAAGGGTTCCTGCTATGTTACCTTTGTCATCATTCCTCTACAAATACAAGAAAAATATTAATTGCAAAAAATACAAGAAAAATCTAGAGTATTTTTCAATATTTTCTGAACTGGAGAGGCTCCTCACGTAATACTCATTGTTCAGGGTGTATCAAATCCATATCTCCATTGGACTGGTAAGCTATTGGTTATATAAGTGCAACCTATTATGCAGGGTCACTTGTTGCATTCTTTTCGTTATATACAATGACATAAATAATGTGTTGTCCATCCTCTTGAGAAAGGAATCTTAGACGTGTTGGTTTTTATTTCGTAGATGCTTAGGCCAAACAGACCTTTTCGAGGTTTAGGATGATATCACCTTTTTTTGTTGGTCAAAAGGTGTCACACAGAAAAGTGCGTGCTTCGGCTCATATCGATCGCTCCGTGAGAGGGGAACGTACATACTCATTAGTTGGTGGTTAAGGCACTTACAAACATGCACATTGTGAATTAGTTGATTTCTATAGAATAAAATATAAATATGCTTCTGTTGTGGTGCTCAATATATATAAGTATGATGTTGGTGGCAAGTAGTAAAACAATTAATTCGATCTTATATCAAGTATTAGATATGTGGGGACTTAAGGTTGATGGATGACACTTGTATTGTCACGGAATAGTACATTAATAGGGACTGGTCGTACTCGTATCGAGGGAGAGTACTGAAAGGATAGATGACACCTATTACATCGGTAAAAGGGAGTACACTTGCTCGAGTCTCATCGGTTGAACATCTACCCACTCAGCTTCCACTACAATATGCCATCGGCTAAGTCCATATATATATCCTTCAAACAATTCACTTTGTTTGTTTCACCACTAAAGAAAAAATCATGGCTCAATTTACTCCCTTAAACAATTTAAGTTGGTACAATATACGTCATGCTAAAGTTTGTATTTTTTGTACTCCGTGTACAAGTTGAATTTGGCTATCATATTTTGCATGATGATAGTTAGCATAACAAATTAACATATATGTTTGCTACTAGTTTTACAATTTAACTAACAGTGTATGCATACAAATAAAATTAAAATTGTGTGTTACCATTTTTTGAACGTAGGTTGTTGTGTAATTTATCATCTTATAAATTAATTTTCAAATTCAATTTTTATGAAAAACGGTAATCGTAATAAGGGGTACATTGAACTAATTTGATGTTTGGAGTAAATTGAGCTAAAATTTTGTTTAGAGGATCAAACTAACAAAGTAAATTGTTTGGGGGAATGAAATATATTTTTACTAACGTTTTTCATTGATCTGTATAATAAAACATTGTGTACATTTTCCATAAAAAAATGTATACAAGAAAGGTCTGGTCCTGCCTAGCGGCAACGTTGTTTTTATCAACCCCGTCATGTGTCAAGCACAACGGTTACACTCTCCTTGATTACTCCTAACGAAGACATGCAAGCCAATAATGAATAAAGTTTGCGTCAGTAGAATAAGTATATTAGGCTATCTCCAACCCAACCGACCCAAACAGAAGACCCAATGGCATGAATGGGTAGCCATGAGGCTAAAGGAGCACCACCCAAGAAGCTCTGTCTCCAACCGGAGATCAAAAATTGGAGTCGAACGAGGAGCTTGGGCGGCTGAGCTGCAGCGGGAGGAGGTAGGGAGGTCGCCGCCGCACGCTCGGCCACCGCGTGATCTGCGTGGATGCGGCCGGGAGGTTTGGATGCAGCGGCCCAGGGAGCTCGGTCGACGGCGGAGCTGCAGATGGGCGTGGACGGAGATGCGGAGGCTGCAGCTGCACGCTCAGCCCGTCGAGGGAGCTGCCGCCGTTGCTGCTTCGTGCTCACCTGCGGCTGCTTCTCACCGGTGCTCTCGCGCCTGATGCGACTCGAAGGCAGAGGCTAGGGGAGACGCGGAGGCGCACGCCGCAGAGGAGGTGGAAGAGGAGCGAGGAGACGCGGTGGCGCACGGGGTGGGGAGTCGATGTCCCGCCAGCAGCCGCTGCCTTGCCCGCGCAAGCCGCCGTCCACGCCGTCGACCGTGCCCGCGCCGCTCGTCCGTAAGTACGGCGAAGGCTCCGGTCGTTTGGGTAGCTACCGGTGATGCTTCAAATGTGGGTGGCGACCTTCGAGACTCTTAAAATGGGGGACTGGTATAGGGTGCCGGTTGGAGACATGTTTTTGTATTTTTTGACCCAATTTAGGTTTAGGTTCCCAAATAGGTCATGAGTTAGAGATAGCCTTAGGGTCGCGAGTTCCCTAGTTAAGTAAAAAGATCGGTTACACTACGTATATCAGTAAAGAACTTTTCATGAATCTCTAGGATTTTCTTTTGGATGATTAAATAAAGTCACAAAACTTTTACTTACGCGCTAAGTGGACTTAAATTAATGCTTGCACTTTGATAGATCTTGTTAGCAAAGTAATAAGCTATATAGCTCTAGTTTGCAAAGTACCTTATTTGTGCTCCGCCAACAATACATCAGTGTACAAGCTAGTTTGACAACAATTACTCTTGTCGCCGCGAGCAAGTACAAACTTTAGCACAACGACCTAAAAGGCACGTATACGGTATACCTGTCTTCTTTCTTTTTGTAGCCTTGTATATTTGTACCTAAAACTCATTAACCCATGTGCACCTTGGCCGGACTAGACTAGCTTCCGCCTTGTGTGATGAACCCTCTTTTGCAGTAATATAAAGGTGGGAATTTCTCTCCTCTGATTGCTGTTTTTACTCATGTCGGCAAAGTTAATCTTGGCAACTATATATACTACCAACTGCCACATATCATATCCTCGACATGGAGATTGTACACGGCAACTCCATAATAGTCTATTGGGCGAAATTACAGCAGCAGCAGCAGTTCAATTCCACTAGAAATACCGAGCTTTGTATTACTTCTGTCCAAAAATGTAAACATTTATTGATTTTTAAATATCAATTTTGATCACTCGTCTTATTTAAAAAATTTATTAAAATGTTATTTTTTATAATTTATTTTATTATTAGATATATTTTAAGTATTAACTATTAATTTTTGTATTTATGTAAATATTTTAAATAAGATAAATGATCAAACATAGAAGTTAAAAATCAACAAAGCCTTACATTCTTGAACGGAGGAAGTATCGTCTTTAAAGCAAACCAAACGCAAATGTGAAACTTTTGTGTAACTGCGAGGTTTTTAATGCAACTGTGTCATCATCTATAAATGTGAAGTCCTTACCTAATAATCGGAAATCGTCGCCCTCAAGGGGAGCCCGTCGTCCTTTCCAGCAAAAGCCGCTAGTAGTAGTGAACAGCAGATCAATCCACAATCAGGGTGCCATGGATGAACTCGCCGCCTCCCATGCTTCGTTCTGCTCCCCTACCTCTCCACCATCCTTCTTCTCCGCCGCAAGCCACCACCAGGTCCTCGAGTTCATGTCCTGCGGTGTCCCCGAGCAATGGCTCATGGGCGACGACACGTCTCTCCACGACGGCGCCGAGTGGACGGCTCCCGGAGCCCCGAACTCGGCCGGCTCCGACGACCTCTCCGGGAACCCGCCGGGGCTGTTGGAGCGCTCGGCGAAGCGGCGAGGCAGGAAGCCTGGCCCCCGCTCCGACGGTCCCACCATCAGCCACGTGGAGGCGGAGCGGCAGCGGCGTGAGAAGCTGAACCGCCGGTTCTGCGACCTCCGCGCCGCCGTGCCCACCGTGTCAAGGATGGACAAAGCGTCGCTCCTCGCCGACGCCGCCGCCTACATCGCCGAGCTGCGCGGCCGCGTGGAGCAGCTCGAGGCCGAGGCCAAGCAGGCCGCGGCGGCGCGGAAGGCCGGCGGCGCTCAGCTGGGCGGCGGCGCATGCCCGGCGACGGGGCTGGAGGGGAGAAGCTGGAGGTGCGCTTGGTCGGACGCGAGCAGGCGGCGGTGCGGCTGACCACGACGGCGTCGCGCCACGCGCCGGCGAGACTCATGGGCGCGCTCCGGGCGCTGGACCTGCCCGTGCAGCACGCCTGCGTCAGCCGCGTCGGCGGCGACGCCATCGTGCAGGACACCGTCGTCGACGTGCCGGCCGCGCTGCAGGACGATGGCTGCCTCCGCGCGGCGCTGCTCCACGTGCTGCAGCAGGACGAGCATTAGCTCCATTACCAACAAGCAGACTGATGTAACGTAACTTGCAACAAGAATGCACAAGAGTGTCACATAAAATCGATTGGCAGTGTGATCAAACTAGAGGCGTGTTGATGATGATGATTGCAGTTTGCAGAAGAGGGTTGTTAATTATGCTCACTTGTGCTTGACCGTATATCGTTTTGCACTAACCAGATGGATATCAGTTATCACGAATAAAAACAGAGGACATGGACTTGTGCCTAGCTGGTGTCTCCGTGCATTTCTTCGACCCCGGCTTCCAAAGCTTCTTTTGATCCAATCCAATGAAGCAGACCAGAACAAACTCCCCTCCTCGTCCCACTGGACCCTAAAACTTTTCATTTGTTATGGATATTTAGTCAATAATTGTTAAGCTAGCGCCCAAATATTTCTTCCGCCCCCGGCACCAAAGCCTTTGTTGCATCATAGGATTAGAATCAGGGCTGGTCCTGACACTTTCAGGACCCAGGGCAAACCTAAAAACCGAGGGCCCCTCTATATAAAAAATAAGCTTAGGACAACAACGGTTCAGGGGATCAGGGTCTTAGGGGCACCAGAATAACGTACCAGAGCATGGATGGATGGATATTTGGATCGTTGCCTGGTAGGATCGTTGTGGCTGCCTTTATTAGTTGCATTGCTAACAGCAGACGATCGCCATCGCTACTCATTGCAAATCAGGGTAGCTTCTAATTGGTGATTGTCACAGTATCGTTGTTTAGGGCTGATGTCATTTTGACTTCCAGTTGGATTTGGATCGTGTGGAGGCCGCAGGCCCATTATGGAACAAAGGAAAAGGCAATTGGACCGTGTGAACTTGTTTGTTAGAATTGGACGGATGGACCTTAAACACTCTTATATACTTACATGGGTATAAGTGTAAGTGCTAAGCGAAGGGGCCCCTTAGATTTATAGGTTGTGGGGGACCGATCGGGGCACTCTAAATTGATTCAATCAATTGAGAGGTGTTCCTGTAGCTGTAATTAGGAACCCATCAAAACTATCCGATTGAGAATTAATGACCTATATGGAATAGTACCATGAAAGAAATAAATAGTACACAATATTGCTATAGTAGATAGTGATTTACTATTTTGGACGTTGTTGCTACAATGCTATTATATGGGACATTGTAGCTCACCTCACAAAATATTGTAGCGATGAGAACCCGGATGCGTGGGGGACCATGCCCCCCCCCAAACAAAAAAAGGGCCGATCAGAATCCAATGGAAATCTATCTGTGTGCATCCTATGGATAGAGTACATGCGACTTGAATAGACTCATCCTACCACCACCACTAGGTAGCCACTGTTTCCCTGGGTTGGCCACAACATGGGAACTATGATCACTGTTATTGTTGACAGAAAATTATCTCTTCATCGTTACATACACACATGACCTAAGAGATCTCTTTAGCTCTAATGCATGACTAAATTGGAACACGGTGAATTTCCAAGATGTGCTAGTTAATTTTCTCTACAAAACAACAAAGACAAGTAGATGTGTAAAATTGCTGGGTCACTAGCCCGGATAAGTCGATATGTATGACCGACGGAGAATGAAGAGTAAGTACATAATAGGCTATCGGTTTAAAGCAGATCGACTTGAGAGTTCAGGTAGTGCGCGAGGCATATGAATAGTGCTAAATCAGCCATTATAAGAGAAAGCAGTAACAAAGCAGGTTGAATGATTTAACATACTAAAAGCTAATCATGATCAAATATTGTTTTTAGGTTTATTATTCTTAATCACATGATGAGATAGATAACATATTCACTTGTTGCGGCAGCAAAAGGCAGTGATATACCGGTCAGCCTATGTATCTGTGGTGAGCTAAAATGTAATGCTAGATAAACTAGCTGTTTACAGCCCAACAAACCGTAAGAAGTTTTTTAGTCAATAATAATAATAATAATAATAATTATTATTATTATTATTATTATTATAATTATTATAATAATAATAATAATAATTATTATTATTTCTCAGCAAGCAGTTGTAGGTAGTTTAAGTAATTACACTAAGAATTAATTAATTTTCATTTATGTATAAGAATTTTAGTTTTTAGATCATCCCATCTCCGTGAGACCCAAAGGCCAAAAGGTTATAAATACTAAACAAAAAGCACAAAATTTCAATGCAGGTGAAAAACAATTATTGTAAATATATTATTCCAGTTAACTTCTAAAATTAACTGTGCACCGTTAGCTGTTAATTCTTAAAATTAATCTACACTATTAGATCCAATTAATAATTGTTAGTTATAAAAGAATAGTGATCATTATTTTGGACGTGAAAACTTCTCCAAGCTCTTGCTTGTTTTGCCTCGCCGGCCTAGCTAGAAAAAACCCAAAACTGAAATCCAGTCTAGCAAGTTAGCTCAAGTCTAGCTAACTTGCTACTACTTCATTTAATTTCTCCTCTATAATGCTCCGTCACAATAAAGTGCAACGATGCTGTGAATTGGAGACGGTTTTTCGGTCGATAAAGCTTCTGGTTCAGTTATCTGGTTGTCATTGTCCTCCCTTGCGCTGTCACAGTGAAGAGCATGGGAGGATATTGCACAGCCATCAACGTCCGTCCGGCGCTTTGCACGATGCAGTCCGATAGTGCAAGGATTGCGCGCGCGCCGGAGACAGCGGCGTTCCACCAACGGCAAGTAAACGTGAACGGATCCGGCTGACTGCAAGTCAAAACAGCTCAAGTACGTACGATCACATGGAGAAGGATGTGTAGGTAATTAAACTAGTGGTAATTCTGAATCGGGAAAACATCAGCTGCCACGTGTCGACTGGCAAGAGCATGGCCGCATAAAGTTTCTTTTGGCAACGTGGTACGTACGATCCCGTGATCGCCACGTACGTACGAACCGTGGGCATAGCGGTCACCTCAAATTCGCCGACATGAGGGTCTTGTGAATTTGCTATAGTGCAGACAGTCGTTACATGTGTATATGACCGACAATCAGGCTCACATGATGTTATCTGTGGCCACTGGCCCACTCTGAGTGGCATTGCCCACTGTGCCAATTGCTGCTGCCTTCGCGTGGTGTAGGTCAAGAATTTTCTCTCAAAGACGTAGCTTTATACTCTGCTTCATTCATATGATTCAAACGCAATCCTATCTAGACTTAATATTAATTCTAACAATGCTGTGTATATGAACGGTCACACAGAATTTATAGATACTCTGATCCTGTACATTATGTATCAGTGGAGAGTTCAGCTTACGGTTTTTTTAAAGAAACTAAATAAATTATGGTGAATTTAAAATTCATAAAGTCTAACTAGTGTATCTGTCGTCCCATAGCATGACAGACATGGATTTTTATGGTAATCCGTACGGTACTAATCCAAGAAAAGTCGTGAAAATAACAAGATCATCCTACACATAAAAAGGTCCTGGCTTTGTTGCTGCGCGTACTCCAGCGAGTGTGTAGATAAGGAACACGGATCATGCAGAAGGTATGATGATGCATGTTGCTAAACATGTTCATGGTCGTTAGGTAAAAAACACATTGTACGCCCAGTAAGTCTGTTTAATGCACACGCATTTGCTGAGATTTCCATTCATCCGCTTACCAATTTGACTACTTCCTTTGTTCTTAAATTGTTGACGTCGTCATTGCTTTTTTCGTTTTTTGACTATTTATCTTATTCAAAATATTTTTTCAAATGTGCAAAATTATAAGTTGTATTTCAACTTCCTTTGGTGATAAAACAAATCATAATAAAATATTTGATAATTCTTAAACATTTTTGAATAAGACTTAAACGTAACTTAAAAAGTCAACAACGTCAATAATTTAAGAACGGGGAGTACGTTCGGCACCATTGCCTTTGCCTCTTTTTTTCTTTCTCTCTTTATTTTGAGGTTAACTATTAGGTTGATACTTTTACTATAATTATTGTTGGAGATATCATTTTGAGAACATGGTGCTGATTGCCCACACTATGATGTGGCTAATCATCAGCCATTGATCATGCACAGACCGCTATGACTGAGCCACGTCACCTATAACAGGTCATGACATGGTTTAATCTCAACCCATCAATCATGATCTAATGGCTAGGAAATCAGGTGACCACCTACCACGTGTGATATCATTGACTAATATAATTTTACATTATCATGCTAATTTACTACTACCTCCGTCCAGAAATATAAGCATTTGTTGACTTTCATATGTTATGTTTGACCACTCGTCTTATTCAAAATATTTGTTAAAATTTTGTTTATTTTGCTAAAATTTATTTTATTCCTAGATATATTTGAACTACATTTTCTTTATTTTTACATTTATATAAATATTTTGAATAAGACGAATGGTCAAACAAGAAGTTAGAAAGTCAACAAATCCTTATAATCTTGAACGGAGGGAGTATCACACTATCTCAATATGATTATTTGTTTAGTGATACTATTGGGACTTGTATAAATATATATAGGTATTTTGACTGTTTTGTCTCACAATGGAAATGATATGAAAAATTTAAACATAATAATAGGTACACAATGTAACATTTTAATGCAGTACATCCATCACCATATAAAACAAAGGAGTACTGTACAGGAAGCTGAAAATAAAGAAAAGAAGAAAGTAAGAAAAAAAGGGTTACATAATGGAGTCCAGCTATTATTTTATCTTTTGGAAACATTTCTTTTTTGCCCTGTGAAGAAGCGAGGAGAATTTGCCTTGCACTTCAGTAGGTAGTGATAATTTCAATTGAGGAAGACATTCAGTTTTCTTCTAAAGATAGAGAAAGCTTCTGTAGGTAGCAATTTTGCTAAGTAAGTGACTCCTATAATCCTATTGATTCCCAGCACACCTTTTTCTTTGGTAGGATGCATAGCTCAGAGACATATGAATCCAGATTCTATTTTTTTTCTTGTACAACTAATCGGAAGAAACAAAACTTCTAGTATATGCTTTGGCTAGCACGAGTAGGCGGACCACAACCAGATGACGGCAGGGTGAATTGGCATATGCCCCATCAGTTGCTTATTATAGGCACTTTTTTATTGACAGTTGTGAGCACCAAATGTAAGATGAAATGTTAGACCAAATGTCAGTAGCACCAAAGATCAATTTGGTTGCCATCAGTTCCTGTACTTTCCGAAATTAATCATATGCTCTTTCAGATAATGTAAAGCAAAGAGATTTTCAAAATATCAGTCTGAAAAGAATTGTGCCATCTAATATTTTTGATCATTTGCAAAGGAATACAATTCTGGTTAATTGACAGATAAAATTTTACCATTCCACAAGTCACTCTTGAGTTGGATTATATTTTTCCATTGTTCTACGGCAACATGATATTGTATAACACGTTGAAGTTTTAGAATAATACAACAGTGTGATACATAACATGTGTGCACATTGTATTTTCCCCACAACTGGCCAAGTGGTCAAGATCTCGTTGAGACCTGTCTCTCTGTTAATTGCAAAGATATGTTTAACCATCTAGAATAGATGTGTCGTTGTAGCTCACAAAAGATGGGATCAATTAGTTAGCTTCTTAAATCTCTATAAAGCTACGTCTTATAGTACGAGTAGTACCTTATTAAGTATGGAAATGACGTCGCTTTACATCCTTTGCAAATTACAAGCCAGCGCATTTTTAGTGTATATCCGTCACTTCAATATAGATCAAGAATACTATGGGGATAAATAGTAAAACCATTTTCGTGCTGTATAGAACTGCAATATTCTCGATCGACTCTTTTTGCGATAATATATAACTTCACTACTTCTAGTTTGTATATTTTAGAAGCATTACATTTTATGTTAATAATTATGGAGGAGTTTTCTGGTCCAAAATAATGACCATTATTTTTCCACAACTAAAGGTCATTAGTTGGATTCAACGGAGTATATTTAATTTCAAAGCTTAACAACTAATGGTCATTATTAAGGGTAATGTTGTCAAAATAATGTGTTTATAATACAAAAAATCATCATAACTAATAAGTTAGTCAATTTTATACGAATTTATTATAAAAATATTTATTATAAATCTAATTAAACATTATTATAATTATTATAGTCAGTTTTTAGTGTATTTAACACAAATTTGTATGAATACAAATATTATTTTTAGTGCAATTACTAAACTACCCTTCAACTAATAGTCATTAGTTGAGGAAAAATAATGGTCATTATTTTGAAGCAGAAAACTCTTATAATTACAAAGTCTTTTGAGGTCGAATAAATTAACAGTTGATGCTAAATGAGTATACACTGTATATATATGAAGAGGCTTTTGCCTTTTCATGTCTAATTGGGCCGAAGTTGTAGTAAAACCTATTGTAAGGTTTTTAGTGCAAATATTAAACGTTTGTGCTATATAAATGGGTAGTCACCTTTTGTCACTCACTCCTAGTACTGCAAGAAGGACCTCGGTGAAACCGTGTAGTATCATCATGGATGAGCTTGTATCCCACGCTTCCTTCTGTTCCCCTCCCTCCTCTCCTTCCTTCGTCTTCTCCAGCTCAGGCTGCCCCTCGGTCCTTGAGCTCATGTCCTGCGGCGTTCCCGAGCAATGGCTCGTAGGCGGCGACGTGGTGGACGAGGAGGATGACGATATCAAGCCTCTCTGCAGGCAGGTCGACACCGAGTGGGCTGCTGTCTTGGGCGCGTCAGCCACAGACTCCGATCAACCGCCGGTGGCGCCCACCGTTCCGGAGCGGGTGGGGAGGAAGCGGGGCCGGAAGCCCGGCGCCCGACCCGGCCCCACAATTACCCACGTGGAGGCGGAGCGGCAGCGGCGTGAGAAGCTGAACCGCCGGTTCTGCGACCTCCGCGCCGCCGTGCCCACCGTGTCAAGGATGGACAAGGCGTCGCTCCTCGCCGACGCCGCCGCCTACATCGCTGAGCTGCGGGGCCGCGTGGAGAAGCTCGAGGCCGAGGCCAAGCAGGCGGCGTCGTCGAAGAATGGCGGGCCCGGGCCCGGTGGGCTTCTTTTTCAGGACAATAAGCTGGAGGTGCGGATGGTCGGGCGGGAGGCGGCGGCGCTGCGCCTGACGACCACGGCGGCGCGACACGCGCCGGCACGCCTCATGGGCGCGCTCCGGTCGCTGGACCTGGTGGTGCAGCACGCGTGCATCACCCGCGTCGGCGTCGGCGGCGACGCCATCGTGCAGGACGCCGTCGTGGCCGTGCCCGCCGCGCTGCAGGACGGGGGCTGCCTCCGAGCGGCGCTGCTCCACGTGCTGGAGCAGGACGACGGCTAAGCCACACAAGCCACCTCCACATCATCATCGTCTCATCTATGGAGCAGTACGTTCTAGTGTTGAAGCATCATGGCTTCATGCATCAGCAGCTAACATATACTAGTATATCGAATAAGGCATTTACTATATCTACCGATCGATGTAGTACAGAGCACGTACGTGTGCATATACTACAGTAAACCTTTATCAGCTTCCTTAGGGATGGATGATACAGCATCTTTCCTCAGTTGATGACTCCTCGGCGTCGCCTTTATACTATATATATCCTGGTGATCTGTCACTCTCACTCGTGCTGCACGCAGCAGCCTATTGCCCTACATATGCATGTTGTGGACTCAATTTGCCTCTAGTAGAGACATAAATGTTCACATACAAGCACATATATAGCTCCTCACTCCTATATGAATGCCATCACCACAAAAAGATCCAAATATTGGTGGCCAGGTACTATTCCACCATGGGCAACATAACAAATTAAGCTATGCTAATTAAATTGCTGTGGACATTTGTTAGGTAGTTAGGTAATATATGCATAGCTTTTGTAATCTGGCTGTTCACTTTAATTTGGCTTTTGTAATATATGTATGTATAGCTTCTCTGCCACAACGAAGAAAAAAAACTTTGGGTACATTTTTCAGCTTTTCATTTCTTTTCTTTCCCTTGTCAGCGTTTCAAAAGCTTACATGGGTGTTAGAAATCAACTTGCAAAACAAGTACTCCCTCCGTCCCATTGAAAGTGACGCTATGGTATTCGTGCTGAGTCAAACCTTTTAAACTTTGACTAGATTTGTAGAAAATATTAGTAATGTTTGTATCTCTAAATAAGTTGATTATGAAAGTAGATTCAATTATCTATCTAATAATACTAATTATATTCAATAAATATTTATAATTTTTTTATATATATGTGGTCAAAGTTAAAAAGTTCTGACTTCTTGGGAAGCGAGAACGACACTTATAATTAGATATGGTAGTATAAATCACAACCACGAGAGACACGGATACACATAACTGATCTGTTATTCACTTTATGTCAAGGTCCACAAAAATACTAGGGATTTACAATGAGTGATCAACTCAACCCAAGCAAATTACAAGAGGAATAAAAATGCAGAATGACTGCTAATTGTGTTCCTTTTATCACACGTCGTTCAACTGGTTTATATAGGCTAAAGCATATAGGCATGTAGGCATGCCCAAATAATGATTATCTGAACAAAACAGATGCGCATGCAACCCTTAAACATGTGTAAGCCAATTTAGAATAAGCTAAAGTTAGATGTTCACCGGTTGGTGCATGTAGAAACTTTTAGGAATTTAGAGCACATTCCAACAAAGGGAGTAGTTTTTTATAGCCCTACTTTTTTACAGCTGATTGGAAGTCATCAAAAGTTGAAAAAATAGTTGTCGCTTTATAATGTAATCTCATTGATTTTCATAATAGGTGTAGGTCACTAACCTCGATTGTCTGCCTTTACAAAATACATTATTCAATATTTATATGTATTTTTTATTAGAATTATTCCGTGTGATGTAATTGGATTATTTGATAGAGTAATGAAAGATTTTATTTTTTTAAGAAAAGGATAATTGTGTTGCTACCCTTGGTTCCAATTAACCTTAGTTGTGATTTCACCTCCCGTTTTTCAACTTTATGATTTTATCCCTGCAATTTCAAAATGAAGGCAAAGTCATTTTATCTTCATTTTGAAATTGCAGGGATAAAATCACAAAGTTGAAAATAGGGAGTAAAATAATAATTGGACATCATACCGAGGGTAAAAAAACACAATAGCCCCTTTTGAAAAATACATGAAACATGTTATTTTGTTGTTGAAAAATAAATGTTTATTTCCATCACATGTCATTAAAGAAATATATACATATCAATATCTTGATACTCATTTTCAAAGACAAAATAAATTTTGATAGTAAATACCAATTATTACACGAAAATACATTAGTATACAATATTATAGATGGTTAGTTGGCTACTAGTACTCATAGAATTCAAATATGGAAGCATAAGATGAAAAAAAAATTCTAATCATAAAAGGGTGAGTATTAGCATATAAGAAATATGTCAGTTAATCTGACACCTTTTTACATTAAAAGAGATAGGTTTATAACTTAGCATGACTACTTCTTTTACATAATAAATGTAGTTAGACCATACTACTAAAAACAAGCTCATTGTATTAAATATATTGATCTAAATATTTTATACCTCTTTTATTGATCAGATTTATATAAGGTACAATTTTATACTTTATCTAAAAATATAAATAATTATTATCTTATAACAGGTGTCATTCGTTATTTAGGGTCTACACCTTCCACCATCTAAAGGGTATTATATCTTGATGGGAGCTGACAGTTTTTTGTATTGCAACATATAAAGGTGTTAGTTGGAGTTAAAATCTAATTGCTTTTCATTATCTCCTAGTCTCCTCACGTATGATCTATCAGAATTTTGTAAGACAACAACAATATCATACTCATGTTAGATGTCACAAATTTTTCTACCATCGTCTGCCGCTTTTGTGGTGTTCTGTTGTAGTGATCAACGTAGAAATCAGGACATGGTCGACTTACATAATATATGTACCACATGATTTAATTGTCGTTGCAGTACACCACTTGCATGGACAAACACTTCATCCACATTGTAGGAATTATGTGATATCTTCTCTCTAATCATGCCTTTCGTGATGGCTATCACGATCATTTCAAGTCTGCTGGTGGCAGATGTTGCAAGAAAATTTAGGTAGGGTGAAGTGCCGAAGTCGCAACACAAATTTGATTGAATAGCAAAACTGAACCACGCAAAAGACATATAAAGAGCGAAAGTCCTAGAATCAAGATAATACCTATGATTTCAAGAGTAAATATGAAATAATGATTTTTCGCAAAAATATGAAATAATGATAATATTTTGAATCATTGACTTGTATTTCACTCAAAATAGTATATCTATCTATCTATATATATCTTTTATAAGTGTAACTCACTAACCATGATTAACTTCTATTTCTCGCAAAAGTGACGCAGCCACATTTTCACTATTATTTCAGGTTCAGCCATATACGATTGCTTAAGTGTCATTTGTCCCTTGCCATTTAGATCATTCCAAACACAACCTTCTATGTTAGCAATTGAACACATGAACTACCCACAGATAATGATGTTATTAACAGCACTAAAACACCCATCACGTCTCTTTGGCTACTGTCCCGGCCTCCCTTACACTTGTTCACAACTCCACAATGCAAAAATGAACACAATCGAACTCCCTACCGATCAGTTATGTCTTTCCCACTCTTTTCCCCAATACCAATGCAATTATCAAATGAAGGCACCCACTATATAGCACCTTCATGCAAAAGAAAGGAACAACTATTAGATTGTTGCTTTTTTTTAGCAAACTAATAGATTGTTGTTGTTAGGAGATGCACTACCCGGCCGTCAGGGCATGAAAGGCCATTTGCGAACGACCCATAAACAGCAGGCCTACACCCTTTTGTTTCCATATATCTATCAAAATATGTCCTCGGCCACAAGCCCACAACTTACAGAAAAGAACGTTGCGACAACGCTGATGATGCCACCATATGCTGGAGCTGCAGAAAATGAGGGGTAGGGAGATTTGGCCAAGAGTTTATTTAGGGCGGCCTCCCTACCATGCCTCCTATTTAGAAATCCTCCTTGTCTCCTACTCCCTCCGTCCCTTTACAAGTGACGTTTTGGGATTCAAAAGCCAAAATAACAGAGGAAGCAAAAGACATGGACACCCTTATTAATTGCAGGTTCTCAATGTGGGAATTACAACCACTTGCACAAGCAGCCAAAAAGATCTCCAAACTGAAAAGTGCTTTTCACAGCCAAATGATCCCGCCAAGGTGCTAACTAAAATTTACTGAGTGAAAAAAGGGGTGCCTGGACCATACAAATTTGAACCAAGACCACTAAAATCTGCTGCCTACATAAAGTCACCCTTGCCATAACCACTCACACTTTTCTTCATCCACAACCACTTACACTTTTCTTCATCTAGTGGTCCTCCTTTTCTGTAAGCATCCATGCCACTACTGGATTTGAATTTATTGCCAGTTGAAGGAGAAGCAGAGAGTGATGAAGAAGCACCTCGACAACATGATGATGAAGGAGAAGCTGAACCTCTGGTTGATGCTGTTGACCACCCGTAGGGAGCTCAAAATCTGCAGCGCCTTCATGTCCATACCGTGCCTCTTCCTTTTGATCTGAACATTGAGCAACCAAGTCAGGATGATGCACTTTATAACTCAGATTCAGGTAACACTAGTTGTACTTCCAATTGTTCATTATTGACTTTGTAGTTGTCATAAAATTAGCATTTGCACTTTGGGTTTTTGTTCTAACAGTATATACTTGTACTAAGTGATTCCACATGACCATGAATTAACAAAAATAAATATCCAATGCTTAGTGAAACATGTACATATGCAGGAAATCTTATAATTGTAACATGTCAAACAAATTCATTCAAGGGTACTTATCTGTTCTTTTAGATGATGAGATTGGCTTGGACACCGAGCTGCCAGTAGATTGGAATGGCATGGTGCAACAAATGGAAGATTACGGTGTATATGCTGATGGCTTTGATGTTGACTTCAATGAAGAGTTGTCGGACTCAGATGATGATGGTGGTGCAAACGAAGATCAGAATGACAGTCATGCAACATCATGAAAAAATTCAACAAATAGGCAAAGGCAAGACATATATGAACAATTGCTTGCAAGAAGTAATCGTGGAAAATTAAAAAGGACTAGCACAAGGGAGGTAGAAGACCAGTCTCCATTCAGCCAACAAACAATTCAACGTATATGGAAAGAGGCAAAGAAATGTCGTGCACGTGGTGAACTAGTTGATGTTTCATCTAAGAAGCCCAAAAATTCTGGCCGAAAAAAGATGCAAATTGACCTATCGAGGGTTGCAAATCTTTCTTTGCACAAGAGGAGCACCATAAGAAAATTAGCAAAAGCACTACAAGAGGTACTACAAGTACCTATTTCCAAAACTTCATTGCATAGGCGGTTCAAACAAGGGCTTCTTAGACACCATTCCAATTCTCTTAAACCCTTTCTAAAGGAGGCAAACAAGAAAGAAAGGTTGAGATGGTGCCTATCTATGTTGGACCCAAGTACCTTGCCGAATGAACCCAAGTTTAGAGAAATGGAAAATATTATTCACATAGATGAGAAGTGGTTCAGTGCCACAAAGAATAACAAAAACTTTTACATGTTACCCGGTGAGGGGGATCCACATAGGATAGTGCAAAATAAAAATTCAATCGACATGGTCATGGTTCTATGTGCAATTGCTTTGCCTAAGCATGATGATGCAGGTAATGAAACTTTTAATGGGAAGCTAGGTGTGTGGCCTTTTGTCGAAAGGTATCACATTCTTGTGTTGCTAATGTCAACTTTTAAAGTGGAAAACTGTTACAAATGTCAATTGTTTCATGTATATGTAGGAACCAACAAAAAGAAGCTGTCACAATAGGCAAAGGGGTACACCTGTAACAAAGAGTATTTATATTGTTAAAGATACTATGCAGTCTTATTTGATCTCTAAAGTTCTACCTGCTATTCAAGCAAATTGGCCTAGAGAAGATGCACGCAATATCGATACAACAAGATAATGCAAGAACCCATGAGCTAGTTGATGATGAACTATTTGCTACAGCAGTAAGCCAGACTGGGCTTGATATAAGGCTCGTTAACCAGCCTCCAAATTCTCCGAGATATGAATTGCTTTGATCTTGTTTTTTTTTGCTTCTCTACAGTCCCTTACATATGACATAGATTGTAGAAACATGGATGACTTAATTGATAATATTGTCATGAAGTACGAAGAACATGAACAAAGCAAGGTTGGAGGCACTAAGCAATCTTCCTAGAAGGCTAGACTGTGACGAGTCAATTGTACCATGATTGCACACAGTTATTGGCCTCCTAGGTTGAGTTAGTGGAAGGCCATGCACTTCTTTTGTGTTTATATTCAAATGTAATTAGGCTAAATGATGGAGGAGGGGAGGGAGCAGCTCCACATGCCTCCAGCTCTCGTCTCCATGGAGGAGCCGACCGAGATCCCGGCTCCACCGTCGCTGTCCTTGATGGAGGAGGGGAGGGAGGTCCGTGCTCCGTTGCCATGCGCCATGGATTCGTGAGGGGAGGTGGGGGAGTCCACCTGCACGCCGGAGAGCTCAAGTGGCGCCCTCTATCGTCGTCGCCATGGTTTTGTGAGGGGAGGAGAGGAGAGAGAGAGAGAGAGAGAGAGAGAGAGAGAGAGAGAGAGAGAGAGAGAGAGGGGCAAGATTCGTGTGGTGACGAGAGGAGAGAGGCAGGAAACTGTGCGAACGGTATAGAATTAGGCCCAAGCCGTACTATGTAGGCCAAAATGACACGTAGTTCGGGATTTCTACATTGCTCCAAAACGACAGTTGAAAGGGGACGGATGGAGTAGTATTTAAGAGTACGAGCCTACGAGGGACTATGTTTCCTTGACTTGTTCGAGAGCTTATCTAGATTTTATAAAGGTTTATCTAATTTGAATTTAAAGTATAGTAATTTGTTATATGTTAAACATAGATGTATACATGAATAAAACATATGCCGGTATTCCTCTGTCCCCACTTCAAGTGCCCTAGCTGACATCAATAATTCACAAATGCATAGTGCGACGATAAAGAAAGAGCACATTGTACTTACTACTACATGTAGAAGAAGAAAAAGTCAGCTTTGTGTGTAAGGAATCTGTATGGTGGTCATGTGCTTGATAAGAACGTGAAAATTGGAGCTACGACCTATGTCACAAAAAGAATGAATTTTTAGAACTTGAGCATGTAAATTAAAGAGCGATAAGAAAAAGTGCGTATGAAACAAGAAGAGGAGGAGCAAGAGAAAAACATAAAAAGAACATCTCTATTGGGAAGAAAGAATAACACTTTTTACTCCTATGCAGACACATTTTTCTTGAGATGGGAGGAGTAACTGTGAATGAACTATGAGCGCTGCTATACCAGTACTCGACAAGTTGGCATACACAAGAACAATTAGTAATAGTATGCTTCACCTGCTTGATATAGAACATGAGAAGATGATGCGGCTATTATTTTAGTTGAGGACGTCAGCGTCGACGTCATGCAGCACAAGAAAGGCATGTTAATTGATACGTTCACCAGTTATATCAAAAAGGTCATAATCAGTGTCAGTGTTGCATGAAACATTAATATTGATGAATTGTTTTTCCTAGCTACTGGAGACAAACCTTTTCCTTTCTTCTTCTTGTAGATGTGACAGTGTGGTCCTTCACTAGTAGTAGGTTACTTAGAGCTTCTCATGTTACTTTCAGAGACCACCTCATTGATGCATGCTGTCTCCTGAGCTGTGGACACCATTATTAATTGCCTTATTTTAGAGTACCCTCTATGCTCGGAAGTGAGTGGCTGACACGTCTCACAAGTACAGCCAACATTATACATGTTTGTGCTGATTGCAATATATATATATATATATATATATATATATATATATATATATATATATATATATATAGCAGTACTATATCACACCCTGGGTGTGATATAGTACTTCACACCCCAGCCAACTCACCTGCCAGATCATTCCTAATCCAGGCTAAACCAGCCCGTGTTAATAAAACCAAATGACAAAAAAAAACCAGCAAAAAAACCAGGATCAATTAGTGCGTCTCCATTTTAATGGAAACCAATAACTCCTCCTGTTATGAAATATCAATTGCTGGGCCCGAGGCACATCAATTTATTCCATTCAGTCTTGTGCCATTCGTGATTTGTTCATGACCCAGCGATAGTGTTGACGTCAAAAGTCGCCGACACACCGTCGTCCGGAGAGTCCACCGAAATTCCAGCTGACGCAGAATCCTGTGCTCCCAACGGACCGGCTCAACTCGCCAATGTTCGTGATGCGCTGGTGCGTGCCGGATGGTTTTCCTGCAAACCAACAAAGACAATAAAGAGTGTAAAATTCCAGGTCATCGGTCCGGATAGACCGATGTGCAGCCATGGCCGATCACGGCGTAAGATAGACAAAATCGGCCATGAACGAGAGAACAGCACGGCCCATCCATTTATGTATTAAATGTTAGGCAAACGAACTGTGGTACAAACGATACGAAATCGGCCGATGCTATAACATGCGATCGGTGACTAGCAGCCGATTTCGTCGGTAAACGATCAAATCATTAAGACTTTGCAGGGATGTGTTATCGAGTATAATGTAAACAGAGCAATTATTAATAGGATGTAATTAGTTTGGTAGCAAGAGGATAGTTTAATCATCAATCGGATCCGTGAATCGGCCGATCGGGTATGCGGCCGATTCTGCCATTGATTATATCGGTGAATTATTTAGATCTATCCAAAGGTATAATGATGATCAATAAGATCATACTTAGTAACTCGGGTTCAAAAGCAGCTTTAACAGGTTTGGCATTAATTAAACATAGAACAGCTTAATGAACGTGATAAGCAATCGGCTAAACACTCCGAAAGAACGAGTAAGACAAATACAACCACACGGATCCCAAATCGACCGATCGCTCCAACGGGACAAGTCAAGCGATGGCACGCGGCTGGACCAGATCTAACGGCCGCGCACGCCCGCCGATTCAGGACAAGCACAATCATAAACGTCTTAACTATGAAAGTAAATCTGCACCCTAGCCAATCGGCTGCATGCGCCTAGGACAAGTCAACTATCGCAAAGGCAAACACGGGACACGTCAACTGAATCCGCACGATCGAATCGGCCAAGATGTAGAAGAATTCTCATAGTGGCTACTCGTGACTCGAACGACCAGATCCGAGCCAATCGGCGCCGTGAGCAAAGGCTGGAACGGGGAGGCGGGACAAGTCAAACTACCTCCACCACGAGCCGGACCGGGTCAACTTGACTCATCCCGGCCGATACTCACTACGCCGATCGAAAACAGATCCGGACGCCGGATAACTAGCAATTAAGCCATCTAATTACGAACAATGCGCGAGAACTAGACAGCATAATTACCTTGTCAAGCCAACGTGTCGTCGACCAGGAGCCCCGAAGATCCCCGCGCGAAAAACGGTAAAGACTTGACAAGAAATTAGGGTTTGGCGATGCGCCGAAAGTTGTATTGGATGTGAATCGAGTTTACATGTTACATCCGAGTATGTATTTATACTCGGCAAAAAGAATCCTATTCGGACCCTCCTCGGGCCGATTTCCTAACCGACTAGAATCCTTTTTCCAAAACTAACTATTATTTCTAATTTTACAACGTGGGCCGGGCCCATTAATGTTGTGCTCTTACGTTGGCGTCCGCGCACGATTCCCGGGAGAGACGCGCCTTTTACTCGCCCAAGCGGCCGTCGGCCTTACGCCCACCGGCCCTTTTTGACCTATAGTCGGCGACAATGGGTCCCTTGGTCAAAAACCGGCGTCAACACATGTCCCCCGGTCCGGGGTATGCAACGCATGCGTCGGACTGATTTATCCTCTTTTCTTGCGCCGGTTTTCTGCCCGTCACCTCTTCATAAAAGCCGGGGTTACCCCTGGTCATTTCCCATCTGTTTCTTCTCCTTTGGCTTTCATCTTCCCCTGCTCTAGCGACCTTTGCCCTTTTCGAGCCTTTTCAACTTTCCACCGCGCCGCCGTCGTTTTCTCTTCCGGCGACCATGAATCCCACTTGTTGCTGCTGCTGCTGGCCGCCGCCTGACCGAGTCGTCGCCACCACCAACGCCGTTCGGAGGTAATGTACATTCGGGCATCCCTCTTCTCTACTTTTGCAATTTTCTTTGTGTTCTTGTTCTTGTTCATTTTCACAATCTATCTTCTTTCCGTCTTGTTTCTCATTTTAGCCCTATTCCTTGTTTTTAGGAGATCCGGAACCAAATCGTCATCCCTTCTAACATCCCGACCCATTTCTTCTTGGGCCCCATGGGCGATCCGGACCCCACGGATCTTATACGTGCCGAAACGAACCGGGTCCCGTTTCGGCAACAATCTCCATTATCGGCCGAGTGGTCCGAGTAGCTTTAGGTCATGGCCGACTCTCGTTGCGGGGTGGCGGGATTGGTATAACCGGGTATCGGCCGCCCATCGGCAAGTTTGGGCCGACATCGGCATCGCCCATGCCATCAAACTCTCTCTAGCCGATCACCACAAGAACGAACCA
The DNA here is from genome assembly GCA_031894775.1 of Chloris gayana. Lineage (NCBI taxonomy): Eukaryota > Viridiplantae > Streptophyta > Magnoliopsida > Poales > Poaceae > Chloris > Chloris gayana. The sequence continues at coordinate 70,572 of JAUNZO010004553.1, read as the reverse complement.
TTGCTAGCGGCCGCTTCTTATCTGCGGTCGGATGCCCCGAGCTGCTTCATGTTCGGGCACGGCCGGCTACCATGACCCTCCTGGACACGGTCATGTTGGCCGATTTGAATATCACGGCGGAGGCCACCCCGGACGCCATCCGCATCAAGTCCACCCACCGGATCAATCCCAAGGACACCGGGGGTTGGAAGGTCTATATCCGGACCTACAACAAGGGGCACGGCTCGGTCGATCGCCGCGAGCACGTTGCCTTTCTCAACATGTGGCTTGACCACTTCTTCTTTTGTGGGGTCAGCATGAGCCCCACAAACAACTTCTCGCCGATAGCCGATAGGTCGGCGACGGCTATGCCCTTCCTATGGGCAAATATCTTTTAGGGTCGGCGTACTTCCTTCTTCACCGGGTTTCGGTGGAGTTGCGTTTTGGCCGATCGAGTCAAGAACCCGGGTGGCCCTTGGTGGTTTATCCGGATGTGGTTGTCCCTTCACACCACCAAGGCCATCGATCCGGACCTCGGTGTCCTCACCTTCCCCGGCAATCACGCGAGAATCGGCCACGCCCGATCCGGCCGGTGTATTTCCTTCGGGGAAGCGCTATCCATGGCTCCGGGGCGGCCATATCGGATGACACCCCGGCTTACTTGGTTCGCTGCCCTTTACAAGGGCCTCAACAATGAAAGTACGGATTGGTATCCGTACATTGATTTTTCGAGAAGGGATACGATACTCCTTTTACGATCGACCCCACCTTCCCAACGGCCGACGGGGAGGCGGTCAAGATCTTCATCACCTGCCTCCGCCCTCGTCTGCTGCCGACGGGACTCGCTGCCGGGAGCAAGGCTCTCTGCTCCTACGAGTTCTACCACCCGTCGGTGGCGGCCCGTCAATTCGGCTTCGGCCGGTTGCCCCCGACCTCTTCTATGTGGGGCAAATAAAGGCGCGGGCTACCGTCGACAACGCCGTTCAATGGAATTGGCTCGTCGGCCTCACCGCCGATGTCGTCACTCGGCGACTTAGCCGGATTTTCCCCGGCGCCCGGAGCACCCGCCTTTTCGACCGCTGGTGGGGCGAGTGGAACCGGCACCTCCGCGGCCGGAACAACTGCTTCATTCTTCTCCGGCTTAGTCCTGAGCGAAGCCTTCGCCGAGGTATGTGTAGCCGATCTATTTCCATAAGGCCGATTTTGTAGATAAAACCGGCCACTCTAAATGCTCACCCTTGTATATTCTTTTTCGATCGGACACGGAGGAGCCGCCGACCCGAGTATCGGTGGCCGGCCGATCGCGTGCACGATGCCGAGCCCAATTGTTCCAAACATCGGCTTCACCGATCGTACTCCTGCCCAGGCTTTTGCGGCAATGATTCGAGGGGCACCGGCTGCCCGCAAGGTCAAGACCAAAACAGCCGCCATCGAGAAAGAGGAAGGCTAATGTGCCGGCCGCAAGGCCGACTCAAGCCCCGAAGCGCCACCGCGCGGCTGTTAAAGCAGCACTGCGCGCCCGTCCGACCCGGACTACTTCGGCGAACCATCTCCGCCGCGTCGGGTTATTATTGCATGATCGCCGATTCCCTCTTTACTTTACATAGTCTAACTATGAGTTCTTTGCAGGAATCGGCGGTTCTTCCTCCTCGGGCCCGGACACCGACGCACGATAGGCCGATCCGCCTATCAACTCCTCCACCGACCGGACGCCGACACACGATCGGCCGATTCAAACGACTTCGGAGCTCGAAGTCATACCAAGCCGGGCCGATCCGAACCCTACGGAAAACCCAACTCACTCGGATCGGCTGCGTCTCCCGATGTTGCCGCCGAAGTTGAACAAGCCGGCCGTGTGTCGCCCACGGCTTCTTCCAAAGGCAGCTGCTGCGACGAAGAATCGGCCGGCCGGGAGCCGCCCGCGGCTTCTCTTGCGAGCACTGCTGCCGATGAGCTCTGCCGATGAGCCCGCCGATCTCGAACAAGCTGGCCATGTGCACGATGCCGCCTCCGAGGATGCTGCTTGTTGAATGGGGATCGGCCGGCCGAGAGCTGATTGAAACACACGAACTTGTGGGTTCGATGGCTCGGCCGATAGACGTCCGACCATTTCGCATCGACGCTTCGCAGGTTTGTTTTTACTATCTCCTTTTTATTTTCTTGATTTGCTTCGATTATTAACTTCACCTTATTTTCCTTGGTATTCCGGGCACTCGGCTTCCCTCGTCCTGCGCCGATTTTAATATCTTCCTCTGGTCTTACCACCATGAACGAAATCGCGCGCGAGGCTCGAGGCCTCTTCGGTCGGCTGCTTGGTGGCCGACGCTCACCCCATAAGGGCTCGGTACTTGGAGGTCCGGACGGAGCTCCCGGAGGATGTGCGCGATGCTCGCACCGTGTGGCATACATGGAGTGCGGCAAATGGACTTTACTCGTGCCCGGCGGCGTTCGGCTCGCCACGCGGAGCAGCGGCAAGCGGCGTTACTCGCCGAGAACTCCATCAAGCGCTCCGAGGAGGAGGCCCGGAAGACCCGGGAGATGCAAGAACAACTCTCAAATCGGCGGGATGAACTGCAAATAATCAACCAGGAGATTGTCGATTTGAGAGCATCGCCGGCTCTCAAGGAGGAGGCGGCGGCGGCCTTGGAAGCTGCCATTGCACGGTTGTCGGCCGATGTGGCGGCTCAGCGAGAAGACGACGGCCGAAGCAATTCAAACGGCCGAGAAGATGGTCGCCGCGGCGCAGGCTGATGTCGGCTCCATCGAGGATGACCTCTTAGTCATGGCCAATCTCGACTCCATGCTGGCCCGCGCACTATCTGCCGTCCAAGACTTCTTGTCCCGCGGCGAGGCCGTCGATTATGCTTAGGTGTAATAGGATTTTTGAACAAAGTTTTGGTTGTAAACATTTTTTGCACTAAGGGCGATATATAATCATATCGGCCATCCGAAGGCGATGTTCAAACATCGGCTAATTTATCGGTGACTTCCTGTGTTTTACTTTCATATATTTTTTTGGGCTAAGGGCGATACTCTCGGTATCGGCCGTCTCAAGCGATGTGCATCGACATCGGCTGTAGTCTCTTTTAGGCCGAACACTATGAGTTAATCCAAATACTAGGATAATACTTGCTTCAAATACTTTCCATTAAGTGCTCGGCCGAATTCTTCCCCTTCTAACTCTTTCAAAATATATGCCTTACCGGTGCCGATCGGCTAATCAAATAAGGTCCTTCCCAATTAGGCGACCATTTACCAAACCGATTGTCCTTCACACCGATCGGCATCCTAAGCTTCGAGACCAAATCACCCTCTTTAAACTGTTTCTGCACAACCTTCTTATCATAATGGCGGGCGACCCTTGCTTTATTCTGCTCTATTTTCTCCAATGCATCCAGCCGATTTTGTACTACATCTTCTAATTCATCCATCATCAATCCGTAGTACTTGATCGGCCGAAAGCTTTTGTTGCAACTCAATCCTTACGGAGCCGATAGCTGTCTCCCATGGCGATGCGGCTTCGTGCCCATATACCAGCTGATACGGCGCAACTTGCATAGCTCCATGCCGTGACATACGATAAGCCCACAAAGCGTCCATCAATTTCATGTGCCACTTACGAGGATACTCTTGTATTTTCCGCTTGATTAACTTGATCGGACTCTTATTCGCCGCTTCGACTTGTCCATTGGCTTGGGCATAATACGGCGATGAATTAATCAACTTAATTCCCATCTCATCGACAAAAGATTGAAATTACGTCAGACGTGAATACTGATCCTTGATCTGTTGTGATTGTCTCCGGAATCCCAAACCTATAAATAATATGTTCTTTAACAAACGTTATCACGTCGGCCGTCGAAACTTTACGATAGGGCGCTGCTTCAACCCATTTTGTGAAGTAATCTGTAGCTACCAATATGTACTGATGCCCTTTGCTCGATGCTTGGATTTATCCGGCCGATCATATCCATGGCCCAACCTACGAACGGCCAAGGTTTGATTCTTGGATTCATAGCCGATGCGGGCGCCCTACGTATAGGCCGAATTTACGGCAGTCTTGGCAACTCTTGTAATATTTGAAACAATCGGCTAACATTGTCGGCCGGTAATAACCAGCTCGCCTTAGCAGCCACTTCATCTTATGGGCCGATTGATGCGTTCCGCAAATCCCATCATGTACTTCGCTCATTACCACTTTTGCCTCGGTGTCATCAATACACTTGAGAAGCACCCCATCAATTGTCTTGAAAAATAGTCGATCATCCAACAGAACATACTTCAAAGCTTTATATCTTATCTTCTTATCTGTAGGTTGGGATGGATTGCTCAAAAATTTTCGAATTTCCGTACGCTAATCGGCTTCTTCAATATCGGCTATCTCTAAGGCTGTTTCGGCGAGCCGATATCCGGATGCTAAGCTGAGCCAAGTTATTTGCTTCAAAATTCTGCTCTCTTGGTATATGGCTGACTTTAACACACTTGAACCTTTTCATTAACTTCGGCACTTTCTATGATATTGCAACAATATTTCATCTTTACACTCATACTCATCGGCCGGTGACTCACAACCAACAAGGAATCTCCGAAAATTTCCACAAAATCAGCCCCGGCATCGATGAGTAATTCCAATCCTTTTAATACTGCCTCGTATTCGACTTGGTTGTTGGTGTACGCCTCCATTGTAATAGAGTATCCACGTACTGCCCCGAGGCGACACAACAACCAAGCCGATTCCACTTCCTTCTTTGCAAATCGAACCATCAAAGAACACCGTCCATGGCACTGGTTCAACATATCCGGACGAGTGTTCACCGTGTTGCACCACTAAATCAGCCAATACTTGTGCTTTCACTGCTTTGGCCGATTCATAGCCTAAATCAAACTCCGCAATTGCCAACATCCATTTGCCCAACCGGCCTTTGGGGACCGGAGCCGATAGCATATACTTTACGACATCGGCACGGCAAACGACGAGTACATTCTTCGACCAACGAGATAATGCCTTAATTTCGTGCATGAAAAATACGAGACAGAGACATAACCTTTCCACTTACGGATACCGTGTTTCTGCATCAATCGGTTTGCGGCTGAGATAAAATATGACCCGCTCTTTTCCCTCCTGCTCTTGAATCAATGCTGAGCCGATGCACCTATCATCGGCCGATAAATATAACTTAAAGGGTGTGCACGACTTTGGCGGAACCATCATCGGTGGGGACACCAAATATTTCTTGATATCTTCTAAAGCCTTTTGATGGATCGGCTCCCACCGAAACTCTTGGCGGCCTTGAGCTTCAATAATGGCGTAAACACATCAAGTCGGCCGGACAAGTTTGAGATAAATCGCCTAATAAAATTAATCTTGCCGATCGGGGACTGGAGCTTCGTCTTGTTCGTCGGCGGTTCCAACTTTACGATAGAATCAATACTCTTAGGGCCGACTTCAATTCCCTTTTCATGCACAATAAACCCCAGAAATTGTCCAGTTGAGACACCAAACGCACACTTGAGCGGGTTCATCTTCGATCCGTATTGTCTTGTCCTCTTCAACACTTCCCTGAGATCAGCCACATGACTTCCAACCGATCTTGATTTCACCATGACATCATCAATATAAATTTCCACCAATCGGCCGATCAAATCGTGATATATAAAATTCATGGCCCTACGATATGTAGCACCAGCATTTTTTAGTCCGAAGGTCATGACAACCCACTCATATAGTCCCAACGCTCCGGGGCATCGAATGCCGTTTCGATATATCTTCCTCGGCCATAAAAATCTGATTATACCCAGCATTTCCATCCATAAAGCTCAAAATCTTGTTGCCGTGGCTGCATCAACCAACAAATCGGCGTTTGGCATTGGATACTCATCTTTCGGAGTTGCCTTATTCAAATTCCTGAAGTCAATGCAGACCCGCATCTTTCCATTTTTCTTCTCCACCGAGCACAATACTAGAAACCCACTCCGCATATCGGCATGGCATCGATGAAGCCGGCTTCATACAATCCGATAATCTCTTCTTTGACGGCTTCATAATACCTAGGGTCAATCTTCCGAGCCCCCAGCTTATATGGTCGATATCCGGGTTTAGTGGGCAACCGATGTTCAACAATCGATCGGGCTGAGTCCAGGCATCTCGCTATAATCCCAAGCAAAACAATCCTTAAATTCTTCCAATAAGGCCACCAATTCATCTCTTACTTCTTTACACAATTTCTTGCTAATATATGTCGGCAGAGGCTTGTCTCCATCCCCTATATCCACTTCTTCTAATTCATCGGCCGACACAAAACCGTGGCCTAATTTCCCGTCTTCCGGTTCATCAATCGGCCGACTCACCATGTCTTCGGTGTGTATATCGATCGGCCGATTGTCCGTCAATTCTCTGTGGGGCCCATCGGAGCAGCCGGAGGTACGACCCCCGGTCACAATAACTCCATCATACGTGATGTTTATGGCCTCCGCATCCCAATACGTGCCCGATAAACAAGGCAAGCTCTCTAGACCAGCAAACTCGAAATCGGCGGTTGCAACGGTTACGAGACTTATCGGCCCGCACGATTTCGACCTTGTTGCCGACCCATTGAATCAAACAACTGGTGCATGGTTGAGGGGATGCAACAATTGGCATGAATCCGGTCTCTCCCTAACAAAGTTGTGTATGCACCTTTCCCGTCAATGATGAAAAAAGTGGTGGGTATGGTTTTGCTGCCTACGAGTGATCTCCATTATTGCGGCCCCACGCACATCTTGGCTTCTCCCGCTGTAATCCTTGAGCGTCGGATTAGCCCTTATCATTTCTTACGGCGTCTTCCCGAGCTTGCGGTATGTAGTAATCGGCATGACATTGACTGCCGCTCCTCCGTCGACCAACATTTTCCTCATCGGCGATCCATTAACATAGCCGCTAATGTATAATGCTTTGAGGTGCAAATGATCGAGTTGACCGGCTTATCAAATACCGCTGATTCCGGCGTCCACGAGAATCTCCGAAGTTTCCCCAAGCTGGTTCTTCTTCGGCCGAGTTTTCATCGGCCGATCCAGACAATCCTGGCCATCGGTGTCATCATATTCACCGCGGCTTCGGCCGGACCACTGAGACCGCACTTTCGGCCTCCATTGCTTCTTGGGCTTGGGCTCATCATCTTGGTCATCTCCGTAATGGCGTCCACCCTTGATTTCCCGACAACGCATTCTTTGAAGCCTCCTCTTTTGGGTTTCTTTGAGCAAACCAGCAGGGCACTGCTCGACCTTCGTTCTCGGTTTGATCACCTCTCGAATCTTCATGGTATTGGTAATCGAACTCTTCTTCATCATTGATTGGCCCCGGTCGATCGTGAACGAGAGGTTCTCTTTGGCACTACGTATCTTCGTTCATCATACCCGTGATCGTAGTCGATTGCTCTTACGGGGGCCGATTGTCGAGATTCATAGTTGCGACCAATCGGCCGTCCCTGGTAATTTGACGACCCGACGTCACGATACTCTTCCGGCCGGTGCACTGCGGACAGTTCTCGATAGATGGAAGCTTCATGTTTCGGTCCCAGCGATGCTGAAAGAAAGGACAATCCCGGTGTGGGTCAAAATCTTCTCGGCGGATCACGCTTTGCCTATACTTGCGACTTTGGTCGATAGATTCCTGTTCATGTGCCACTTGATCTCTTTCTTCCCTCTCCCTCTTCCTCTCATATCGGCGTATGAAACCAGCTGATCCACCACCGATGGTATTGATGTACATCGTATTAGTAGGGAAAGGGTGCCCATCAACTTTCATCTTCTTCTTCACATCAGCTGCTCGCAATATCCCACTTGTCAACTGCCTTCGGATCTCATCTCTCATAGCATAACAATCAACGGTGTTATGATGTGAATTTCCATGCCATTTGCACCACTTAGCCATTTTCTTCAACTCTTCCGGCGTAGGAATCTTGTGATGAGCCGAAAGCTGAATTTTCTTTTCCCGCGACGGTGATCAAATATCTCGTCGGCCTTAGATAAATCAAAATCATATTTTCTCTCTTTAGGATTGACATGCGGAGAAAATATCGGCCGTTTGTTATTAGTCCACTCAACTGCATTAATTTCCTCTTCATCATCTTCACCGTCGAAATCAGCATAAGCTACCGATATCGCCGATTCCTGGTGAGTTGGAGATTCTCTTCCTGGCCAAGCGCCCTTCGTGTCAGCTGTGCCAGCCCATCAAACTCATGTGGGGTAAACTTTTCTTTGATGTTGGAGAATAACCCCGCATAAGCAATTTCGGCCAAGCTGTTGCTCTGTCGAGGTTCGAGGTTGTAGCATCGTCCCCTCGAGTCCTGAACCTACGTATATAATCAGCTACGATTCCCCGGTTTTCTGTTTTACTGCCATTAAATCGGACAAACTAAGCTCGGTGATGCCCGTAAAAAGTACGAGTGAAACCTTTTCTCCGAGATCGGCCCAACTTTGAATAGAACCGAGCGACAGCGAAGCAAACCATGAAAAGGCCGATCCAGGACAATGACGGTGGGAATAACCTAACCCGCAAAGCCTCCCGAGTAGACGCCTCACCAAGCTGTGCGTCATATCGGCTGATGTGCTCCATAGTCGATGTATTATCTTGCCGGAAAATTTGGAAAACTCGGGAATTTTATATTTATTGGGTAAAGCCACGGAATCCATCCGGTCGGGGTAAGGTCGCCGATATAATGCACTCTTCTCTTTAGGCTTCAAATCGAATTGATCTCTCATCATATCGGCGATTTTAGCCATGAGGCTATTCATATCATTGGGTCCAGCGAGTTGCTGATCCGGTCCCCGTCATATAAGCTGTATTGGGCTGTCCCCGAGTTGGGTGTATCAAGCGACCGTTCCGGAAATCCCGGTGCTAGTAGCCGGGAATAATGTCTGCGGAGCGATTCCATAATTCATGGCCGATTGGATCGGCCGTCCGATCATGAATCCCTGTCCCCCGGCGGTTAGGCTGTGGAATACCGAGATATCGGCCGTACTATAGTAGGTGAGTTCTCAATTCCACTCGGGCCGATATTTGGTACGTAGAAGAAATTGGGTTGCTTGTGCCATACGTGGGACCGCTGCCACATTGGTTGCTGCCCCCAACTCGGAAGTCGGCTGTTGTACATCTTGTCTGTTGCCTTCTTCAGTTACCAGACTTCTTGGGGCCACTTGTCATCCTCTTTGCACTGGCTGGGTTGCCTTGGTACTTGCATTTGCATTGTCCTTGCCAGGCCATAGGTGAGGTGGCATGCCGTACGGGGCTGAAACCCTTCTGCGGTATGGTACTGCGGAGGCTAATTCCCTGATTCGGCCGTACGAGGAGTGCCGAAAGGCTGAGTGTATGCAGGTCCAGAATACCCTTCGATGAACAGCACTGCCATCAATTGTGTCCTTGATCAAATTCCCGATGGTGTTGGTCAACACGCACGATTGATTGATTAGGGCATGATGAACGGACGAGTTGACCATATCATCGAGTTGGTTGGCATCCGGCGATCTACGGGCTTTGATTTGGTCTAGTTCTTCGGATGCGAGAATGCGAGGAAGTCTCCTTTTGTGGCCACTCCGCCACGTGTCAGCTATCGGGGCTTGAAAGTACTTTTTCATTGCTTCGGCCAAGTATTCCTGGTGCTGCAGCTTTTGTTACGTCGTCATCTTCCCCCGAGGCCGAAAGTGTGTTGTCATCGAAACTTCCCCATGGCCTTTGCCATCCGTCTCGAGAGGGACTGGAACGAAAATCGGCCGATTCTCGGCATCGACCATTGGTGTTCCGTCCTCCCCGACTACTGCATGTACGACATCTTGATCTTGGTTGCTTTCGTCCCACGGGCGTGCCAAAAAGTGTGTTGACGTCAAAAGTCGCCGACACACCGTCGTCCGGAGAGTCCACCGAAATTCCAGGCGACGCGAGAATCCTGTGCTCCCAACGGACCGGCTCAACTCGCCGATGTTCGTGTGCGCTGGTGCGTGCCGGATGGTTTTCCTGCAAACCAACAAAGACAATAAAGAGTGTAAAATTCCAGGTCATCGGCCCGGATAGACCGATGTGCAGCCATGGCCGATCACGGCGTAAGATAGACAAAATCGGCCATGAACAGAGAACAGCACGGCCCATCCATTTATGTATTAAATGTTAGGCAAACGAACTGTGGTACAAACGATACGAAATCGGCCGATGCTATAACATGCGATCGGTGACTAGCGGCCGATTTCGTCGGTAAACGATCAAATCATTAAGACTTTGCGGGGATGTGTTATCGAGTATAATGTAAACGAGCAATTATTAATAGGATGTAATTAGTTTGGTAGCAAGAGGATAGTTTAATCATCAATCGAGATCCAGTGAATCGGCCGATCGGGTATGCGGCCGATTACTGCCATTGATTATATCGGTGAATTATTTAGATCTATCCAAAGGTATAATGATGATCAATAAGATCATACTTAGTAACTCGGGTTCAAAAGCGGCTTTAACGGGTTTGGCATTAATTAAACATAAAACAGCTTAATGAACGTGATAAGCAATCGGCTAAACACTCCGAAAGAACGGTAAGACAAATACAACCACACGGATCCCAAATCGACCGATCGCTCCAACGGGACAAGTCAAGCGATGGCACGCGGCTGGACCGAGTCTAACGGCCGCGCACGCCGGCCGATTCGGGACAAGCACAATCATAAACGTCTTAACTATGAAAGTAAATCTGCACCCTAGCCAATCGGCTGCATGCGCCTAGGACAAGTCAACTATCGCAAAGGCAAACACGGGACACGTCAACTGAATCTGCACGATCGAATCGGCCAAGATGTAGAAGAATTCTCATAGTGGCTACGTGACTCGAACGACCGGATCCGAGCCAATCGACGCCGTGAGCAAAGGCTGGAACGGGGAGGCGGGACAAGTCAAACTACCTCCACCACGAGCCGGACCAGGTCAACTTGACTCATCCCGGCCGATACTCACTACGCCGATCGAAAACAGATCCGGACGCCGGATAACTAGCAATTAAGCCATCTAATTACGAACAATGCGTCGAGAACTAGACAGCATAATTACCTTGTCAAGCCAACGTGTCGTCGGCCAGGAGCCCCGAAGATCCCGCGCGAAAAACGGTAAAGACTTGACAAGAAATTAGGGTTTGGCGATGCGCCGAAAGTTGTATTGGATGTGAATCGAGTTTACATGTTACATCCGAGTATGTATTTATACTCGGCAAAAGAATCCTATTCGGACCCTCCTCGGGCCGATTTCCTAACCGACTAGAATCCTTTTTCCAAAACTAACTATTATTTCTAATTTTACAACGTGGGCCATGCCCATTAATGTTGTGCTCTTACGTTGGCGTCCGCGCACGATTCCCGGGAGAGACGCGCCTTTTACTCGCCCAAGCGGCCGTCGGCCTTACGCCCACCGGCCCTTTTTGACCTATAGTCGGCGACAATGGGTCCCTTGGTCAAAAACCGGCGTCAACGAGATAGTGACGGTCGGGTTTCCACCATCTCGATGGCGGCGGCATGTTGCCTTACTCTTCCAATCCTCAACGCCGATCAGGCTGATACCATCCCCATATGGTCCTCCGATCCTCAATGGCATGATGCACGTCATGGTTGTATTTAGTTTAGAGATCATTTTCTCCCTTTTGTCGTAGTCACGCTCTTAATCTTTGCAATAAGCGCATTATTTTGTTGTTGATTTTCTCCTTCGGAAGAAGAGCAGGACGGTCCGGAGTTATAGGCTGCCGGATATCCCCAGGCTAGCAGCTACATAAGGTGCAAGATTCATATACGTTGGTCCAGACCTATTGTTTTGTTCAGGGTGTGTTATCTTTATTTTCTGGATCTAATCCTTCCTCTTTTCTGGAGGCAGATCATGAACCTATTCTTCTTGCATATAGATCTTGGCGTTTTCATTAATGAATCCGGTGAGGTGTGCTACTGGAGCCTTCGGAACCAATCGGATCGAAAGGATTGGAGCTTTAGTCATTGCAAGGCTCAGGATCCGCAACGGCAAGGTATTTACTCGTCTATTGTTTCTGTATGCACTATTAAACCAAAAAGCAACAGCGTATAACTCCACGGTTAAACACCCTGTTTGTGTATGATTTGTTCGTTGATTTGCTTAAGGTTCCAACCTTTCGTCGAGATAATGGAATGTCAATTCCCCTTGTTGGTGTGTACACATGTCTGGTTGTAGTTTCAGGTCAAATTGAGACTGTTTCATTCTGTGTACGACTGATCATTCAGGTAATTCTATTAGTCAATGCATACTGCTGAGTAGCTCATTCAGAGACAAAACAGACAGAATGTTGCCAGAGTATTGGCTCGCACAACTCTGTATTTTCTATAATTCTGAAATTTACAATTTGATTTGAACAAAAGTTAAGATATGAGTTTGCAAAATCTGTTCGTCTGCAGGTAGCTGATACTGATGGACCAAAAATAGTCCTTGAATCTCAAGTGCTGTTCGCACAAAAAGTTGCAGGCTTGCAGCAATTGGACGGCGATCGTGTACTCTAGGAAAGATGCAACTAATTTGGGATTTGATCATCTCTTCTAGCGGCATAGAAGGATTTTGTTTAAGTATAAACTGACGAGTAGCAAGTTCTCGGATGCAAATTTTTCTCTTGAAACACTAGTTAATTTAGTCGTCAGATTATCTGTTTCATTGTACTTGGCTGTAACAACTATTTTTCCTCATGCCATTACACCTCTAGACGCTAGAGCTTTCTCCATGTGAATAGTATTTTTATTTTGTGGCCGTCGTTGGAGTTAATAGTTTAAAGTCCCTCACATTTTACAGTCAGCCGTTAATTATTTATTTCATTTGGGAGACAGTCAATAGTTTTCCTGCATCACAGTAAAAATAACGAATGAAATCCCAACATTTTGTTAAATGTTTATGATCATGACTCAGATGGGTGAAATTTTATGATCACACACGATTGAAGGCTAATTTTGAACTAAACCAGTTTTGTCTGAATTTTTTTTGAGATATATGCAATCTGCATAATTTACCATATATGGACATGCTTGTTGTGTAACCAGGATAATCAAATATGTTGGTTAACATATATGCAATTTCCAAATTGTATCAACTAGTCTAGTCATTAAGATTCTGATCATGCTTTTGTGCAGAACGTGAGTCACACTTGTTGTCTTGTGATCGCAAATATTGGTCATTTTTTACAGTTACAGTATACAATAATTGACACGACTACGAGGAACTTCTAATCACAGCTTGTCTAAAGAAGTTGGTTGATTTTTCCTAAAACTGCATAAAGGTTTTGTGGTCGCAAGTTAATTGGCCCACAAATACCTTTTTATGTCACAATAAATTTCTATTAGTTTTATTTTCACATCCTATTTAATTATCTTGCTAAAATAAATATTTTATAGTCATGATTTAATAAGCTACTGTATGAATGTAAAAGGTTTGCTGGATTACTTGATCAATGAAGTTTATGTTTTGTGATCTCTTTTTATTGGATTATCTTATCACAGGAGTTAACGTTATATATACACACACAACATTTTGTTCATATGACTTATGCACTCCGAAGGAGATTACATTTTATGATCAGATATTAGATTGTGTGATCAAAGATTTTAGTCTTATTTACATGTAAAATTATTTCCTACATTTTATAATCAGGCCTAGTCGGATTCTCTACTCTGATGATCGTTGATCTAAGTGGTTTACATATTATGATCAGATATTTGATTACTATATCATGCTCTGTGCTCACGAGTGCATATCTCGATCTATGAGTGTAAGACATGAAGTGCAAAGCTATATTTCTGAATGCATTTCTTGACCTTTTTTTCTCTCAAAGTGTAAAATGCTCTGTGCTTGCGAGTACATGTCTTGACTTTTTGCTCTCAAAGTGTAAAGTTTTTGTGATAACGAGCTGCATTCTTAATTAAATAATGACAAGAGTACATGTAAATCTAGGGAGGAAATAGTCAAAGCTGGCTATCAGGCTAAGGAATGAGGGGATTAGTTACCAATATTTTGCAATTCCATGATATTAGTTTTACACTATACTGGTAGAAGTCATAATATTTGTATTTTAATCGTAAATTCCGACTTGATATTAGGATTTAGATTAATCACATGTTAATCAGAGCAAATAGTCCTGTGTATTTATGGTTCACGAACTATATTCTCAATTAAACAATAACAAGAGTACTTGTAGTTCAAGGAGAAAATACTTGATAATTGATTTCTATTACTATCAAGCTAAGAAAGGAGCGGATTATTTACCACTATTTTACAGTTACATGAAGGAGTTTTTACACTACTTCTATTAGCTTAATGTAGTAGTAATTTTTGTTACTTTTATTATAGTCACAACCTTGCATCCGACAACTATGTATGTATTATCATCATGACGAGTATAGACAAGTTTAGGAACGTAAAATGTAGTTGATAGGATTTTATGGTTAAAAAGTTACCTAAGAGAAAGACAAACCCTTTTGATTAACCTCTACAATTATCCGCATGTCTATGAGAAATTTATGATCACGGCTTTAAAATAGAAGTAGATTTTGTGATCACCATATTTCGTGATGACAAACGAAAAATTGATAGACTAAAAAAATTCCTCAATCAAATGAGAAATATTTCCAAATTTAACATATTCTGATTCCATTACTATTAAAAGAAATCTTGGATTCGCTAGGACACATATGACCATATTTGTTCAATGTTTTTGCTAAGACAACATTTGATACTCATGTAAATATGGAGGGACATGCGCACATGTGTGGCCATATTTGTACAGAAGTAGTGAAGCCTCTCGTAGAACATAAAAAAAAGTATTTTTTTCATCACCAAAGAATGTTTTCAGCCACGTATCGTGTGCACCTTTGATTATATTAATGAAGACTGAATCACCATCGCTCAATTTGTGGTCATTAAGAGATAGCAATCAGTGGCAACCGGTCCAGTAAAAAAACCAAATAACGTGTCATGTCAAGAAAGAAAAACCTGGCCCGTCCCTCAAAAAAAAAAACCTAGCCCGGTTATTACTGTCTTGGTGGGTGGCGCCCCAACCGGGTGCCATGCAGACACGCAGATGCCTACGTGGCTGTGGGGAGTGATTTAGTAAGTCACACCCTGGGTGTATATATATATATAGGGCAGCGCTAGATGTTTATGAGCATCTTGGTGCGGAGTTGCAAAATGTATCGTCTTCTTATTGCAATGGCTTATAACATACCCATGTTGAGTTTTATGAAGAAATACATTATATCTTCAAGTTTGTACCTTGCAATGCACCTCTTGACACGCTTGTTGTGTCCTAATAAGGGCAACTATAGCAGCTCTTCTATCCTCTCTGCTAATGATATCTAAAATTTGTGATTTTAGGAATGATATCATCTACCCCTATCATCTATACTTGTATCTTTTAGAGCATCTCCAACACCTCTTGTAAATTGAATTATTTGCTAGATATAGAAAACATGAGAAGAAAAACAGGTTCCAAGAGTCTCTTCTTCTTCCTCCTATTTTCTCGAAAGCTATCCCGGCATCTTGGCATGCCAAGTTTGGCTAGGCTGCACTGCACTCCATCCTATGGTTGGAGAGAAAAATGAACGAAATGATGACATGGCAGTCATGCATGTCGATAGCGGAGCCAGGATATGATGTCCGAGTATTCCCAATGCAAGAATTGTTCACAAGAATACAAGGGCTTGCCTAGATTTTAAGCCGTACTTGGTGTTTTCTCATCAAAGTTGGGTATTCACGGGAATACCCATGACTTATATGGGAGCTCCGCCACTGTGCATGTGTTTGATTCCTTTTGATTTGAGAGAAAAAAGGAAGTAAATAATAGCGTGGAGGAAGTTTGAATATAGAGAGTCCAGATTTACCTATTCTGTTGGAACAACCTATTATTTTAAGTACTACTATTTTTACAAAAGAGTAAAAACTGTTAATTTAGAAAATTAGAGATGCTCTTAGGAAGTCTCCTCTAAAAACAAAATTTTAATCTATATCCTAAATAAAGTAGAAACCCCTTACCCTCATTTTTCTCTCCATCTTTCTCCTCCCCAATGTTCCATGAAACTGATGTTGTCCGTCGATCCCTCAAGTTCAATCATGCATGCGGCAATAAGGAAATGGAAGAAAAGGAAATCAGAGGGCATATTTTTGGAGATCTACTGCATTAGTCTCCCCCGTGTGTTGAATGGTTATATGAGACTCCTCTAATACAACTTATAAAGCGATAGAGGAAGATAGTACAAATGTTCTAGATGCTTGTTAAGCATATCACATCTCACACTGTTCACTTACATGGATGGCACTCTCTTTAGTTCCCTTGTCCTTCCTTGAAAACGTGAAGGATCAAACATGCTATGCTATGTTATCAAACATGCCCTTTCATGAAAACGAGACAATCTTTCAGCCTCAGGCTTATAGTTCAAAGGAAAGAGCTTCATTTATTTTCCGTTCCAACCCACTAGAGAGATCAATTCATATAGTCGACATCAGTAGTTTGTGGTATATGTTCAGTAGTACTCTGTGCTCCTATATCTATTTAATAAATCTAACTGATAAATGGTGAGATTAGAGGTGTGTGTTGATCCTCTTCATGGACGAGAGAGAGAGAGAGAGAGAGAGCTCCGTACCTGAGTTCTTGTTTGAACCAAGGTCAACCTACATGTGCTGATTTCATGTGTTTCCAAAGCTGCCAGTGGCAAAGCAAGGCGAGGTAGTCTGATGATCCCGGCTACGTGCCGGAATACCGTGTGCGGCCACTTGAGTTTCCATGGTGTCATCGGAGCGCATCTTGTGGCAGCTCCACACCTATGGAGTCCCAGAAGGCCTGGACAAAGCTACAGCCGAAAAATGCCATGCACTCAACCCCAACTCTGCACTTACAATAATTGATGCACTGTTTCTGAAATGAGGGTCTTTGGTTAGATAGGAGTAACGTTGTACAAATAATATTTGCAATGATATTACTATTTGGATCAAGGGTCGCCTTGCCGCTTTAACAAATGGATGCTACCAATATATTCAGCTTGCGACAAATATATATATAGCACACGCTGCGGCATGGAGAAATGGAGTACTCTAGGTTGAGTCTGTCCGGCTGGCGGGACCGTCTAATTAAGGTGCACAAATCCAAGGTAAAAATAATTTAAATTAGTGTAATATACTTCTCCGTGCAATTTCTCTTTTTTACTTTTATTTTTACGATTTGAGTTTAGTGCTCTACATAGTGATAACTTTCATTAAACCTTACACTAAAACAATATAATGTATATAGTTTACACATATTTTCTATAGTTTAATAGCATTAGATATCATCTTAACTATATAGTTCTAAAAGTGTATACAAAACATTTAAGGAAAAATATAAAAATTTTCTTTTATATAGAGATTGGTATCATCTATCATCATGCAAAATTTGATCTTCAAATTCAAATCGTACAAAGAGAAATAGCTTCAAATCGTACAAAGAGAAATAGCACAAGGAAGTAGATTATTCCAACTCAGATTGTTTGAAGGAGTAAAGTGAGCCAAGATTTTATTCAAGGTATAATTTGGATAAAGTGGATTATTCGAAGAGTAAAATGGACTTATCCCATTCTGAATTAACAAGAGAAAGTCAATCACCCGTGTGATATGGGCATCTGGGTTGGTCGCTGCCATGAAATGGACAGCAACGTTTGGGTGTTGGGCTTGCAACTGGCCGGCCGGCGAGGCTCAGAGGGAGCTAGTAGTCAGCTATATATGTACGGACCAGACGGTCATGATTAAATATATTTTCGTCGGCATGAAGTCATTGTCCATAGGTTGTCATGGGTACTGCTCACAAGCAGGGACCGATCCAAGCTTGCTCCCCTCTTCCACACGATCGCAATGACTTTTCTAAACTAACATACTAGCTCACATAATCGCGCAGGTGGTACTGGTATTATAAATAGTCTAAGTTTGTGAGGATAGCATAACATGCAAAACTTGCATAGATATACAATTGCTCCCCGGTGCTAGCACCAAGTACCAGATTTTAAGCTGTAGGCGGCAAGGTTCAAAATTAAGGTGAGCTAGTGTGAGAGAGAGTGACACCAGCTAGCTCGTGTGCCGTACGTGCGGTGCGATGGATCATCTTTTCTGCCCAACGTCCTCGCCGCCGGCCTCGCTCCTCTCAGCTGTCTACGGCAGCCGCCGGCAGGTGCTCGAGTTCCCGTCCTGCGAGATTCCGGAGCAATGGCTGGCTGATGAGGTTGGGCTAGGTATGCATGGGGCCGCAAAGGCCGGGTTACAAATGCACGCACCAAATTCAGAAATTTACTTGGATCCTTTTCATCCGAAATATATGCACCCTCTAATTTCAAGTTATGCACCCTCTCATATGGCAAAAAAAAAATGGTTTCCGTCCACTATATAAGAACTTGTGCACCTATTATATTATATTTTTCCTCTAGCTTGGCCACTGAAGCATGGGGATGACGACGGCCAGTGCGATGAACCGCCAGTACCTGCGGCGAAGAGGCGGGGAAGGAAGGCTGGGTCTCGGACCCGGACCCAAGTCATCAACCACGTGGAGGCCGAGCGGCAGCGGCGGAACAAGCTCAACCGCAGCTTCTGTGATCTCCGGGCCGTGGTCCCCACGGTTACAAGGATGGACAGGGCGTCGCTTCTCGCCGACGCCACCTCCTACATCACCGAGCTGCGCGGCCGCATAGAGAAGCTCCAGGCCGAGGCCTCCGCTGCCGCCGCCGCGGTGGCCTCCTCGCCGTCGTTGGGACCAGAGGACAAACTGGAGGTGCGGATGATGGGACGGGATCAGGCTCAGGCGGCCGCGATTCGCCTGACGTCGGCTGACCGCCATGCTCCCGCGCGCTTCATGGACGCGCTCCGCCTCATGGACCTGCCGGTTCAGTATGCGAGCGTGTGCCGCGCTGCCGGGGTAACCGTGCACGACAGTGTCGTGGACGTGCCTGCCGGGCCGCTGCAGGACGAGGCCTGGCTTCGTGCAGCGTTGCTTCACAGGCTCCAGGGAAGCGGCTCCGGGAGCTTTTTTCAAATTAAGCTCACCTACTTGAAGTCGTTACATCACCGGTTCTGAACATACATACTATTTCTATGCTGCTGTATCGCTCGACAATAAACGTACATTAGCCCAAGTCATCATGTCTGCAATGGATTTTCTTGGTCATCACGACAAAACAAATGTACATGATAAACTTTCTTATACTCCCTCCGTTCTTAAATTGTTGACGCCGTTGACTTTTTTCATTACGTTTAACCGTTCGTCTTATTTAAAATATTTTAAGAATTATCAAATATTTTTATTATAATTCATTCCATCATTAAAGTAAGTTGAAACACGATTTACGATTTTACATATTTGAGAAAATATTTTGAATAAAATGAATGCTCAAACGTAACAAAAAAAAATCAACGGTGTCAAAAATTTAAAAACACGCCAAATGATTGTGAGTTAGATTTTGCATGTTCCTCTTGTTATGCCACCTACTCCATTTCCGCTAACTGGCATGCATCAACAAACGGGATAGCCGGTCCTCGAAACACATGCTCTTTAATATCTGCAAAGTGAAATGGCCTTTTACCTCACTGGTAAGGTGTCCGAGTAGCACCTTCTAGGTCCCAGTGGGAGCGAATTTGCGATCCGGAATAAAAAAATCTCATCGCCTCTCCCCGCACCAAAGCATTTGGTTAAGGCCCCACCTCTGGAAGCAACGGTGCCCATGGTGGCCCCGGTCTAGGTTCTCACAAGGCTGATGGTCCCAATGTAAGGGGGAGGGGGTTCGGGAGGTTTCTTGATCTGCGTGAGAGGATCTTCTCCTTTAATGCAATGCCCGGGGGCCGTCATACCCCCGTAGGTCAAGTTTTTTTAATATCTGCAACGAGAAAGGACAAATAATATATTTTTCGGAAGCATTCTATCTCTAAAACTACTCAATCACTTTCTTGATTAGTTGTATATTTGATCAACTTGGATACCTCAACACTTTGATTTACATAATGTACCACATACTTCTTTTTAACAATGGCTGTTGCAAGCCTTCTTTGTTGCATCAACAACTACCTGGCATATGCTATGGCATCGAGGGACCTTTTTTCTAGAAAAGGGGGTATGTATTGATCGATACATATGATTGTCCATTATTACAAAATATGCAACCAAGGCTTGGAAGAAAACTAAACAATGATCAAAACCCTACGGTCAAGATTTATTACACATAAGTAATTCTATTATTAAAACATTGTTGGAAACAAAAAAATTACATTGATGACGCCTCAAGTGCATGACACCCCATGGATAATTGGAAAACAATTTCGTGCGAACCGGCCGCAAAACGTTGTTGTGCGACCCTGATCGGGATGATCGACACGTGGATATTGAACGGTTGAAAACGCAGGCGTAGATTTGGCTCCCGCAGGATTCCATTAGCGCGGACTCAGCTCCAAACGAAACGGCTCGGCTCAATCCTAAGTCGCCTCTCTCGTGACTCCCTGCACAGCGCTGTCTATGGCCATGGCCTCCCCAACGGCTCGCGAATCCAAGCTTCCTCGCATATGCTGCGGACCTGCAATGCTCCACAACCATTCACTGCATGTTGCCAGATCGAATTTCTGCGCCTCATGATGGGTTAGTGCCTGGTGGCCATTGCGTGGTTCTGCAAAGCAGCGGCAGCCTTTACCGGTGGACTCTCCATGATCTCGGCGATAACTTCCTGATGTTGTGATGCATGCATGATGAGATGGGCTGCTCGCCTGCAAGAGTTACTCCCCGGCGTGACCTATAGATGCCTCGGGCTTTCGTAGGTCAGTCCATTGCGTCCAAAGCAGCGCTGTTCGCAGTCTTTCTTCTTCTGGATTTGCGATGTTCTTAGCCGAGCCGACGCTGCATTAGGAAGCCGCGATGCAGTGTTATTGTGGAGCCGAGCCAATATTTAGTCTGCCCATTCGATCTGCTAGCAAGTCCACGCGGCACAATCTGAGGACAGGGCTGCACAGCGACACTCTGCGGACGGGTCGCATGGAAATTTTTCCGGATAATTGGCCTTTCTTGTTACATGGTGGACTTTGTTGTCTTGACTAATATTCATGATAGATTTGTCCAGATCTTACCTAAATTTATCTATTTTAAATTATGAAATTGTAATTTCTCCTATGTACGACAGAGATTATACATGACCCAAATCTTGGCAAGGATTCTATTGTCCTTGCTTCAATTGTTGTACTAGTAGTTGGTATCGACAGTTGGCTGATGCATAATGTGACAGGAAAGAGAACTGTGTTGTTAGTACTACTTACAGGTTAAAGAAGACAAAGCCTTTTGTGTGTATGGAATCTCTATATGGCGGCCACACAAGAACATGTAGACTGAAGCTACTAGCCATCCTAAAAGAATTCTAGCATTTTATAATCTAGGAATGAAAATTAAAAATAATTTAAAAAATAGAGAGTGCACATGTCATGAAAGAGAAGAGAGATGGAGAGAATTGTATTTAGAAGGGGGAATGAACTCTTTTTGAGAAAACAATTTAAATCATTTTCATGACATAGAGAAAGTAAATGCATAGAAACCATGAGCAACTATACATAGACAAGAACAATCAATAATAATATGTACCACTTGCTTGATATAGAACATATAGAAAAACAGACGGTATATGTGACTAATATTTTAGTTGATGATGTCAGCCTTATATATGCAACACAAGAAAGGCATGTTCATTTCACGTTTTCTAAGATTGACACATCATATTTAGAGTTTTGGTTTCATAGATGAAATAGTCGCTCTTAATGCACAATTCCATCTCACATTTTTATAGATAAATTATAACATTGATAGTGGCTTAGGGGAAATTTTCTCAAAATTATATCCTCTCTTACAACAAAATAAATTCTCCAGTTGTTTCCTTGATTATTTATGTGTTCCTACTTAGCTCCCCTAAATAAAAAGATTTCTTGTGGTTCCTAAGAAACAAAGAAAGACGTACCCACGCAAATCCAGCCGGGTCCACGCACGAAAGGCCAGGCAGGCTGGGAGTAGTGCGATCTAGGTCCATTTCTTTAGAGGTCAAACAAATATCATCGTCACAAGATGCTGGGCCGGCCTAAGGTGAAGACTGCGGGATGCCATGCCACATGGGATACGTCTTTCTTTAGAGGAATTCTTATGCCAGATGGGATACGTCTATCTTTAGAGGAATTCCTATGCCAGATGCATACAAGGGTGGCGGCAACCGGGGAGGAGGAGAGGCACCGCGGCTGTTCAACGTGGACTAAGTTTTTGTAAAAACGGAGACTTTGAGCAGCTTGCTTCGCAGCTATCCATGGTTACAGAAAAAAAGAGAGAACAGAACAAGCAAGTTGTTGTGAGCCTTTTGCTAATAATTTACTTGGCTGCGGTCTGCTATTCCTAACTAGGCAGCCAGCAGCATGTATTTTTAGATAAATCTCGAAGAAGCGATGTTTGGAACTCCAGCAAAGTTGTCGAGCTTTTCACTTGGTCCTGCTGCTTCAATTGATGGTCCGTATTGCTCTTTGTGAAGCTTTCGCTGATCCTGAACTGTTCTCTAAAACCTTCTCTATCTTGGTAGGTATATGGAGTTCCCCGGCCCATCTTCAGCTTCTTCATTGTTGTCTTCATTCTTCCAGCAGAATCATTTAATTGACACTTTATTTTCTTATCTAATCATTTTCTAATAAGTTGTAGTATCCTGCTATTCGTATTTTAGGTCGCATCTTGCATCGATCATTTTTAGATTTTTTCTTGAGAGTGACTTCCTAGTTTAATTATTAATTATGATTCAATATAAATATCAAATCTTTGATTATACTATTAAACATGACAAATTACTCATAGATATGTCTTAATGAAGTGTCAAATCATAATTTGAAGTACAAAAATATCAAATTCCATCACGATTTGACATTTTTGTATTTCAAATTATGATTTGACACATTAATAAGATATATATATAACTAATTTCACATGTTCAATAGTGTAATTAAAGATTCTATATTTATATTGAATCATAATTAATAATTAAACTAAGGTGGGTACATGCCCCTATGCTCATTGAGTATTTTTCTATTTTTTTTAATGAAAAAGGTAGATGTGTTTCTACCTTATATATTCAAAATGAGGATCAAGATGTTGTGCCAATACGATACAATTGTAATGATTGATCGTTTTTTATATAAAACATATTGTGCACACGATGGACGAAGTTATTTGTAAAACTTCGAATGAAGTAGTGGAGATGCTTCTGCTCCAATGTTTCGTTGCTCTCTCATTTTAGTTTCTCCAAGCCTTCTTCTAATGCATGTCCACTTCTCTACCATGCTTTCCATCATTTTGTTCCTGTGGAGACATTTGCAAGAGATTTCTGCAGGAACAAAATCTCTCTCCAGTGAAATTCTGCTCGGGCGTCCCCTACAGCTAGCATCCATTTATTAATTAATAAGAATGAAAAGAGAAGAGGTCAAATTACTAAACGAATGAACAAGGCAAGAGAAAAGGACAAAAGCATAAGACTACTACGATCGGCAGGGTCGTTCTGCCCATTGCTTAAGCTGTATGAAATGCATGCTTTTTCTCTTATTATATTTATTTATGGACAAGCATAATAGTGACTGGTGTCCTTGCTTCAACTGCAGTAGCTACCATCAATGATTAATAGATGCATAATGCGACAATAAGGAGCACGCTGTGCAGATAGAATATGAATGAAGAAGCGGGCGAAACGGCCATGCGTGTAAGGTATGGATCGCGGTCATGTGCGCGACACAAGAAAACGTGAAAAACGAACTACGAGCTGTATGTACTGCACTATACATAGTAACCTCTTTCAGCAATGGAGGGACTCAAAAGTTGCCACACCACAAGAACTCAATATACATCGTCGTGTTGCTTGGCTTAATAAAGTACTCCGTATTTTCTTAGCCACAGGATGCAGCACGAGAAAGGCATGTAAACAGTCCCGACCGGTTAGGCCGAAATGACAAAGATAGCTCCACATTTCAAAGTTCAAACAGTTTATGTTCTAGAAGGTAGCAAAAACATAAGACGAACCCATAGAGCTGCCTTTTGAAGACTGACAGCCCGGCCAGGCTTCACGCTTGAACTTCCGATGCAGGTCTGGGACAAAATGAGACAAAGGACTGGCGACATGATCAAAATGCCTTCTGCCCAGGTAAATACAATGCAGGATTGGTGGAATGATAACATGCTAGCAGCAACAACTGCGAAGAAGCGAACGACGCGGCAGCAGTCCTCCTCTATACAACCTGGCACATTTGGAATCAGAGAAACAGACGCATATTCACCCAAACCCAGAAGCAGCCGGTAGAGGTGGCAAGAATGATTCAAGAAGACATGGACCTTCGGAGAAGAGCATGCAGAACAGCAGGCTATATTCTCCAGGAGCAAGGGAGCCTTCAAGTCAACAGTGTAACTTAGTCGCTTTGTTTTTGTTCCTGTAACTGCTTGTACATAAACTCCTTTCTACTTAATGAAACGGCAGTGCTCCTGCCTCTTTTTCGAAAAAAAGAAGTGATAAACATTCAGATCGAGTTCGAAGCAACTGACGGACTAATAACTGGCCGCTGCCGTGACACTCCGCATGCATTAACACTGATGCTTAGGTTTACCAATTTTCTTATGCCGGTTCCTGTCGGCGTGGTCCTTGAACAGCAATGACGTATCTCCCCAAGCTGGTCCTGTTTCCCGGTCCTTTGATTTCGTTAGAGCATCTCCAACAGTTCCTAATAATTTTACTCCTAAAAAACTGGTTTTAGAGAGTTGCTATATCTATTGGGAGTAAAAAGAAGACATGCACTCCAACCGTTCCCAATAATCGTTTCCTAAGGCTATCTCCAAGGAGGCCCCCATTTGGTGATCTATCTCCAAAATGAGCCTCCAAACCTTAAAAACAGCCTCCAACAAGCAACCCAAATGGGGTACCCATTCTACGCACCGTGGAGCTCGGCACCCACCTTTGGAGCAGCGCCCATCGCCACCCAACGCGAGCGAAGCGACTCCCGTACAGAAAAAAAAAGAGGAGCTAGGGCGGCGACGGACGGAGGCGGCGGCGGAAGCGACAAGTGCGGACGGAGGCCTCCGCGCCCGGCCTCGCGGTTCCGCACGCCTCCCCACCCCCGCTCGCCGCCGGCATCGCGCGCCTTCCCCGCGGGCGCCCGACTTCTCAGCTCCAAGAGCCACCGCGTCGGTCCACCGCGGCTGCCGCCGGCCTCAACTCTCCCTCCCCCGGCGCCACGCGAGCTTCCGATAGGTGAGGCAACCTAATTTCTACCTTCTGTTGGAGATCGCCATTTGTGGATCGTGCCGTTTCGCTACTCGTGCTGACCCATTCAGACATTTGGGTGTTCAATTTAGGCCTCCACCGTTGGAGACAGCCTAAATAATTCAAATATCCTTTAGGGAGTAAGAATTAGGTGGCTAAATATAGCAACCTTTAGGCCATGGGTTGGGAGTTGGTAAATTAACAACCTCGTATAGGGAACGGTTGGAGAATGATTTTTATTAATCATATCCTAAATTTTCATTTAGCAACCTCATTTAGGGAATTGTTGGAGATGCTCACTACTCCCCTTTTCTTGAGACTTTGCTATTATATATTTATAAACATTTTCTTCTATTAAGTTACTATACATTAATCAGTTACACCAGCAACTTAAGTTGATAGGAAAAGGTATGTGATTCACTTATAGTTCAATACTTCCCCTCACATGCATCTCTTGTGGGTGCAAACGTAAAAATAGGAACGGGGCACACACAACAGAATATACGATCGTCAGGCCTTGAACTCAAGACCTTTGGCTCGATACCATATTAAGTTACTATGCACCAATCAGTTGCACCTAAAAGGTTAAACTGACAGAGAAATGTATGCAATTTACTTAAGTTTCAACACTCCCCCTCACGTGCAACTCTCGTGGGTGCAAACGTGAAAATAGGAGTAGCGCAACAGAATATGTTGGGTGTAAATGGTGGATGCATAGTAACTTAACATGATATCGAGCCATAGGTCTTGAGTTCAAGTCCTGCCAAAGTAGCGGGCGACCACATGTTCCGCTACATCGCTACTATTTTACGTTTGCTCACACGAGAGATGCATGTGAAGGAAAGTGTTGAACTATAATTGAATTGCACACATTTCTCTCATCAGCATAGATTTTTTGGTGTAATTGGTTAGTGCAAGTAACTTAACATCTTGTACATTATATTGCTTGCCGGGGTTATCTCTCTTGAGCTGTGAACACCATTGATTTTCTTCTCTATCTTCCTCTCACGGCGCGGCATGCTATTAGGTATAAAAGTCCAATATACGTAGGACTGTAGGAGAAGGCAGGCGCATGTTGTGCAGCCGAGAAACCACCCAGAAAAATACGGCCGGCTTGGCCGGCCGGCGCGCAGGAGCCGGCCGTGGGCACACAGATGAGGCTAGATGAGCTCGGCAGCCACATTGGATCATGAGTCAGATCACATGGGAGCTGGAGCTACCACCGTACGTGCGGCAATGGACCGGGAATGCTGCACGGACCAGCTGAGATCAGCAGGGTCATGACTTGCAAAGACTTTTCAAAGCAAAAACACTAAAGCCGGGTGTGTGGCCTGAATGGCCTCACCGGCCGCATCAACTGTGATTCAGAAGATCTTGTTCATTTTGCTAATGGGCCAGACGGAGGCCGACGACAGGTGCTGTTCACCGGCAATAACATGCGCGCTGACTTGTCAAAACTGGGCATATCCTCATAAAGCACGACAAAAACTATGAATAGTCACCCTCAGCAAACTCGGATTTCTGTACCAAGGGCATAACACTGCTCATATATAATAATCTCAATTCCAACCAAGGGAAACGAGAACATGCTCTCTTGGCGATGCACTGACGACACATATTGGTTCGGTGACTCATCCACAAAAGCATGCATGTAGCTAGCTAGAGCACTACTGGTACGTATAGAGGAAAGAACACCCTAAACCTTTCACCGTATTGCAGCTTGAATTTACTCTTAGAGTAGCCGCACCGGGATGCGCCACCCCGTCCTGCAGGATGGAGATAGAGTAAAATCCCCTGCACCGGGGCACTGGAAGCCATCCGACATCCTTCCGGACAGCGTTCCGAACGCCACATCCAGCGTGCGTACGGACGGGACGCTACGGCTGACGTGGCGAAGGACCCGCGCGGCATTCCAACGGCCATCCGAGCAAGAGAGAGAGAGAGAGAGAGAGAGAGAGAGAGTAGCGCGCCAGGGCCGCCGGACCACCTTCGCCGTCGAGGCCGCGCCGCCAGGAACCACGCCTACGCGCTCGGCTATGGAAAAGGAGAGGGAGCACGGAGAGAGAGAGAGAGAGAGAGAGAGAGAGAGAGAGAGAGAGAGAGAGAGAGGGAGAGGCCACCATGGATGCCGGCCCCCACGCCCGTCCTCCGTGCCGCCCTGCCACCGGCTCCTTCCGCCAGATCCGTCGTCGAGCTCCGCGCCATCCGCCGCCGAGAGGAAGAGCCGACGCGGATCTAGGCGGAAGAGGAGCCGACGCGGAGGACCGTCGGCCCTGCTCCTCCTCGCCGTCCGCTTCTCGCACCGCCCCGGCCGTGCCGTCGACTGCACGGCGAGAGGAGGAAAGGAGGGAGGCGGGCGATAGCGACGCGCGGAGAGGCGGCGGAGGCGCGCGGGCCTATCGAGGCGTGCGAGCCCGGGGAGGCGCGCTGGCCCGGCGGACGCGCGGGGAGGCAGTCGAGCGGTGGAGGAAAAATCTAGAGAGGGAGCATGGGAGGAAGACGAGTGGAAAAATAAAAAGAACTATGACATGTGGGTCCCAAATACTGGTAGTTAGTATAGAGGATGAATATAGAGGATGACGGGAGCGAGAGAAATTGTAGACGAGAGGAGAGAATCTTAATGACCAGGATAGAATATTCTTTTTAGATGATGGATTTAAAATATCACGAGTGTGGATAGTCTTATTAGTAACTACAGCCTACGTCAACCATGCATGCATGCAAAGTTACACATACCGTGGACATATAGCGGACTGGCAGCACCGACATTTCCATTCATGTTTCACCTCATATCTTCTTTTATTCCTTGTTGTGTTTGAAAGAATTAGGAACGTGGTTGCACTAAGGCTTGCCACGGTTTCGTGTTCAATATATAGAAGATTTACATGGGTCGTCCTTGCGGACTAGAACTCGGGTTACACGAGATGTACAAGGACTCAGCCTGGAGTTTCATGAGGACTTTGCCTCGGATTTACACCAACCCGGACTCTACTAACCCGAGCTATCTATCGTAGTCACATACGATTATGATTACATCACGAAGACTGTTTCTAACATCCTCCCTCAATCTAAACTCTTCCTTCGCTTGAGATTTAGATTGGCTATGAAGTCTTCAAGCTTCCTTGTCGGTAGAGCTTTGGTAAAACCATCAGCTAACTGATCGTTAGTGGAGATCAATCGAATATCCAGTTGCTTTGCCATAACTCGTTCTCTCGACAAAATGGAAGTCTATCTCAATGTGCTTAGCTCTTGCATGGAAAACCGGATTTGCAGACAGATAAGTCGCTCCCAAGTTGTCGCACCACAATGTTGGTGGTTGATTCAACTTGACACCTAGCTCAGCAAGCAAGGATTCATACCAGATTAATTCTGCCGTGGCATTCGCCATAGACTTGTATTCAGCTTCTGTGCTTGATCGAGCCACAATATGTTGCTTCCTGGCACTCCATGATATCAAGTTGGGACCAAGGAAAACTGCAAACCCACCAGTTGATCTTCGATCATCAACACTTCCAGCCCAATCAGCATCTGAGAATGAACTTAGCCTAATTGATCCAGACTTTATAAAACTGATACCCAATGCAGCAGTACGTTTAACATATCTGAGAATTCTCTTGACTGCTGAATAGTGAACTGAGGTAGGAGCATGCAGGAACTGACATACCTTGTTCACTGAGTGGGCTAGATCAGGTCTGGTCAATGTTAGATACTGCAGAGCACCCACTATACTCGCGATAGCGAGTGCTATCTGTTGCATTAAGAGCTACTCCTTCATGTCTTGAGAGTTTCTCTGACGCCGAGAGAGGAGTAGGTGCTGGTTTACATTTATCCATGCCTGCACGAGTAAGGAGTTCTCGAGCATATTTTTCTTGGGTCAAGAGTAGATCATCTTTACCACGATGTACCTCAATCCCTAAGAAATAATGAAGATCACCAAGGTCCTTTAGTGCAAAATCTTTTCTTAAGTCAGAGAGAAGAGTTGTCACAGCTTCACTAGAAGAACTTGTAACAATTATATCGTCCACATAGATCAGCATATAGATGATGACTGAACCTTTGTGATATATGAAAAGAGAGGTATCTGACTTTGATGCTATGAAACCCAATGCAACAAGTTTGGAACTCAATTTTGCATACCAGGCCCGTGGCGCTTGTTTCAACCCATAGATGGCTTTATCTAACTTGCAAATCATCATTGGTGCATCTTTTCTCTCAAACCCAGGAGGTTGCTTCATGTACACTTCTTCTTCCAGAATACCATGTAAGAACGCATTCTGTACATCCAACTGTCGTAGACACCAACCTCTTGAGACTGCAAGGGAAAGAACAAGTCTTACGGTTGCTATCTTGACCACCGGGCTAAATGTATCTTCATAGTCAATCCCAAAACGTTGCTTAAAGCCTTTAGCTACTAGCCTGGCTTTATATCGATCAATTGTGCCATCTGCCTTTTTCTTGATTTTGAACACCCATCTGCAGTCAATGATGTTCATCCCTTTCCTGCCTTCCACCAAGTGCCATGTCTGATTTTTGACAAGTGCATCATATTCATTTTTCATCGCTTCACACCACTTAGGGTCTCTTAGAGCTTCCTCAACGCTTTGAGGTTCACCAGTGGCACAGAAATTACTGTATTTGACTACGCAATCAGTGCAAACAGTACCATCGGTGAAGAGCTTTGGTTTAGAAATTCCATGCTGCAGCCTGGTTCTTCGTTGAGGAGATCCTGTGTCCTCTGTCTGCTGCCGAGCCGACTTGCCAGCAGCGCGCGCGATGTCGTTGCTTCCGTCTCCCCCACATGGCGTCGCGGGAATAGCGGGTGCGGGATCGGTGTGGTCGGTGCTGACAACTCCACGCATCGTGGCAGAAACCGCGTCCGACGCCCGCAGATCAACTTCGGGATGCCCGACGGTCGGAACTGACGCAACCGAATCTGAACAGGAGTTGCGCTCAGGATCTGCTGTGCCGTGGTGATCGCTAGACTCATCGGTGGAGGCCGAATTTTCTGCAGGGAGTTCCTGAATAGAAATACTTGTACCAGGGACATTAGCATGAGCATTAGCAATATCAGGTATACAGTTTACTCCCCCAGGGTTTAATAGGTGGGATGGAAGCAAGATGACCTCTTTCCTGAGTTGCGCACCAGCATTATCATGTAAAGTAGAAAAGGGAAAAACTTGCTCATCAAAGATAACATCCCTGGATATGTATATGCGACCAGAGGCAATATCAAGACATTTAAAACCCTTGTGCATATCACTATAGCCAAGGAAAGCACACCTCAAGGAGCGGAAGGATAATTTCCGAGCATTATAGGGACGCAAGTTTGGCCAACAAGCACACCCAAATACTCGAAGGGAGTTGTATTCTGGTTTGACATGGAGTAGGCGCTCAACGGGTGTTTGATAGGCAATGACTTTACTTGGGAGGAGATTGATGAGGTGTGTGGCGGTTAGGAAAGCCTGATCCTAGTATTTTAATGGCATAGATGCATTAGCAAGAAGTGCAAGTCCTACTTCAACAATGTGTCGATGCTTCCTTTCGGCTGCACCGTTTTGTTGATGGGCATGTGGACAAGAGACCCGATGGATGATGCCAATGCGTGTAAAGAAAGAATTTAATTTTTCGTACTCCCCTCCCCAATCACTCTGGATGGAAACTATCCTTTTATTGAATTGTCTTTCAACACGATTCTGGAAGTCTTGAAAGACTCGAAGAACATCAGACCTTTTCTTAAGTAGATAGATCCAAGTATATTTGCTGAAATCGTCAATAAAGCTAACATAATAAGAGTAGCGACCAAAAGATGTTGGGGCAGGTCCCCATACGTCAGAAAAGATAAGATCAAGTGGATTACTTGAAATATTATGTGACGAAGTATAAGGTAACTGACGACTTTTAGCTAATTGACAAGAATCACAAACTGAA
This sequence comes from Chloris gayana, assembly GCA_031894775.1. Classification (NCBI taxonomy): domain Eukaryota; kingdom Viridiplantae; phylum Streptophyta; class Magnoliopsida; order Poales; family Poaceae; genus Chloris; species Chloris gayana. The sequence continues at coordinate 39,357 of JAUNZO010004553.1, read as the reverse complement.
TTGGAATTACTCTTATCATCACAAGGAAGTTTATTTTCACTAATAACCTTCTCAACAATTTTGAGAGAGGGGTGACCTAGACGACTATGCCATTGTGAAGAAGATGGCTTATTGACTCCAAAAACTTGTTTTTCTACGGCCTTCCTTGGGATGTGCTGGACTATGGGATAAAGACCACCTTGACATCTACCTCGATGGAGGACTTTCCTCGTTGCCCGATCCTTGATAAGAGAGAAGTAAGGGTGAAGTTCAAGGAAGACATCATTATCACGAGTCAATTTATGGACAGAGACAAGATTTTTGTTGGCGCTAGGGACATGCAATATGTTATCTAGTAATAGATCTCTATCTGGGGTATGTAAAACTGTATAACCAATATTACTAATTTTCATACCTGTACCGCTTGCAGTGTGGACTTGATCATGGCCGGTATACTTGTCACGAACTGTCATCTTCTCGAGTTCTCCAGTCACATGATCTGTTGCCCCGCTATCAGCATACCAGTTTGAGTCATATCCATAGCCAGCCGTTGCTGCAGCTGCCACCTTGTTGTCTTGCTCTTCATCTTCATCATATCTGTACCAGCACTTCTTGGCTTCATGACCGACACGCCCACAGATCTGGCACTTGGGTTTCTTGGTTCCACCGCTAGATGTGCCAGCGCTGCTGTTGTGTCGCCCCGGACCACCTCGTCCAGGGTTACGCCCTCGGTTGCTGCGTCCTCTGTTGCTGCCGCGGCCACGACTTGCCGCGTTGACGGAAGATTGATACTGCTCTCCATACATTTGCAGCCGTAGATCAAAGGCCACAAGATCAGAGTAGACAGTGCTGAGAGAAATCGAGCCTACTCGGCCAAGAATCGATGTCACAACTGGGTTGTACTCATGATCAAGGCCATTGACGATGTGGGATATCATCTCATCATCGTCGATGAATTTCCCGATGGCAGCGAGTTCATCTCTGATGGAGCACATCTTGTTGTAGTAGCTGGTCGTGTGCATGCTTCCCTTCTTCAGTGTAGAGAGCTGCATCCTCAAGTTTGCGGCACGCGCCTTGGATTGTGCAGAAAACATGTCTTCGAGAGATCTCCATGCTTCTGCAGACGTCGTTGCCCTCGCTACGGATGCCAAGGTTTCCTTGGTCAGCGAGTTGAGGAGATAGCTGAGGAGTTGTTGATCTTTTGCTACCCATGAGTCATGCTCTGGGTTGTCAACAACTGCCGCGCTGTCGCCCATCCCGGTCGATACGGTCTTGGGCGGTTCAGGGATAGAACCGTCGAGGATTCCCATGAGCTTGGCTCCACGAACAGATGGAAGGAATTGGGCCTTCCATAAGGTGTAGTTGTCTCGGGATAGCTTCTCCGAGACAACGCCGAGTTGCGCCGAGCTTGATGAAGTCGACGCCATGGAGCTCTTAGAGATTTCGTGGATGTGTGGAAGAAGTGGCTCTGATTACCATGAAAGAATTAGGAACGTGGTTGCACTAAGGCTTGCCACGGTTTCGTGTTCAATATATAGAAGATTTACATGGGTCGTCCTTGCGGACTAGGACTCGGGTTACACGAGATGTACAAGGACTCAGCCTGGAGTTTCATGAGGACTTTACCTCAGATTTACACCAACCCGGACTCTACTAACCCGAGCTATCTATCGTAGTCACATACGATTATGATTACATCACGAAGACTGTTTCTAACAGTGTTACCTTCAACAGATCCAGCATTGTTAGTTATGCTCTCACACTCGGTCGATACATATATAAATTAGCCAAGTTGTGAGGTCCGTATTGTAAATATAAATAAGCTTTTTCCAACTATGAATTGAATCAGAAGCGTGCAACCACCTCAAAATCCCCATCAATCTATCACATCAAGATTGTAGCATAAATACCTATGTTGCTCTCGGTACTAGCTAGCACCACCACAACCCGATTTATTCCCATTTTCAGCTTCGGGCAGGTAGGCTCAAAAGGGTAGTGACATACCGTAAGTGCGTTGCAATGGATGAGCTTTTCTGCCCAACCACGTCCTCATCCGGCAGCCCGTCCTCCCCGGCCTCGTTCTTCTCCTCCGTCAACGGCGGCCACCCGCCGGTGCTCGAGTTCGAGTCCTGCGACATCCCCGAGCAATGGCTGGGTGATGACGACGACGACAGTCTGGCGCGCTCGCCCGGAAACAACGACCTTTCCGGTGAGCCGCCGTCAGCACCTGCGCCGAGGAGGCGGGGCCGGAAGCCTGGGACTCGGGCCCACGGACCCGTCATCAGCCACGTGGAGGCCGAACGGCAGCGCCGGGACAAGCTCAACCGCCGCTTCTGCGAACTCCGCGCCGCCGTGCCCACCGTGTCCCGCATGGACAAGGCGTCGCTTCTAGCCGACGCCACCTCCTACATCGCCGAGCTGCGCGGCCGCATAGAGAAGCTCCAGGCCGAGGCCAAGGCGGCCAAAAAAGCCGCCGCTGCCACGATGGCCTCGCCGTGGTCGTTGGTGCAGCGGGAAGGGGAGAAGCTGGAGGTGCGGATGGTGGGGCGGGACGCGGCGGCGCTGCGCCTGACCTCGGCCGCGCGCCACGCCCCGCGCTCCTCATGGAGGCGCTCCGGCTGCTGGACCTGCCGGTGCAGCACGCGAGCGTGTGCCGCGCCGGCGGCGTGACCGTGCAGGACGCCGTCGTGGACTTGCCGGCCGGGCCGCTGCAGGACGAGGCCTGGCTCCGGGCGGCGTTGCTTCACAAGCTGCAGGAAGCGGCTGCCGGGCCTTCTTTCAGATCAATTAAGCTACCTACTGCAAATCGATCTATCCATGACGCGCGGCCGGCGGCGCACTTTGCTCAGGCGAGAAATAAAGCTGGCTGCATATTTACCGAGTGGCAGTGCGTATTTCTCTACTCATATAGTACATGTTTGCACCGGTTATTTCATATATAAACACATGTACTTACGTATTTTCAAAACTGAGCAAGCAAGTCTCTTTTTTCCATCTCTAAGCACACATGTCCCACTTGTCCACGTATGTGCAGCCCAATTAGCTTGATGTGAAAAGAATTAATGGGCCGCTGATTGTGAGGCCTAACAGCCCATCTTCCTATAACTCTGCTTTGCACGCTAGGTCATATACAGAGCGACCGCCGGCGTTGTGGCGATATCGTATTTGACGTCGTGCATACATTCTCGATTGTGGAAAGCTGATCAAATCGCTTATGTTTGGTTTCAGGTATGGGTGTTTCTTTTTAGAAATTGTCTCACATCATGATGATTAGCCTAGCACAATAATGTATATGGATGAAATGCAAGGTCGACGATTAGGACACCAAGCACACCGCTCAAAGCAAGATAAACATCAAGATGATGGTATATCGCTTTAATATTGATTATTTTGTTTATCTAACATATGTGCATAGATTTTTTTAGTTGAAGTTTCTATTTTTGTTTATCTAACATATGTGCACGGGTGCATCATCGAGCCAAGGTGGACACTAATATCATGATGAAGCATTTGAGTTGACTAGGAGTACAATGGATAACTCTAAGCCTTAATTTTCTGGTTTTGTCTATGTGTTTTTTTAGTATTAAAAATTTGAGTTGTCCTTTTACCATGTAACCATCCATGGACCGTGGTTGCATACTCAGAACAACACAATCAATGTGAGTTATTTTCACTATGTTATTTGGATTTGGGATGACTAATACACCGACATGTCTTTCTTCATGACCTGCGGCTGTTATTTTTTTTCCTCTTCATACAGAATAATCATACCCGTTTGCATTATTATTGAGGAAAAGGAAAAAAATACTAATATAATTTGTACGCGTTCTTCACTGTAGAAAAGGAAAAAAATACTAAGAAAATTATGACGTAATTTTTCTGAGACAAACTATGGCGAAATAACAATTTGTTGCACCAAAGATGCAGCCCATAGACTGGCCCATTGTCTTGTTTTCTAGCCCAGCAATAGACGATGCCTAGAAATAAAAATACCAGTGCGACATGCTCACTTCCAGAAATACGGCCATGCATGTGCTTAAATGCAAAAAACACGGATGTTTGCACGTACGACGTATATATACAGTATACCCCCAACATCTTGTGGTGATGATGCATCACACAATCTCCTCTATACTTGATCTTTTGCTAGTTACTTGTCGGGCACACGGCACAAACTGCCGTCACGGTGACGGTCCAACCATTCTTTCTGTGCCGCGTGCTACTTTGGCACACGGTGATGTAACTGTGCCGTGTGCCCGATAAATGGCACACGGCACAGTCTTTGTGTCGTCATTTTTTATGTCGTGAGCGCTATGCCATCGGTGGCTTGTGCAATTTATGTCATATTGCCTGTTTCCCGTAGTGTGATGATACATCACTCACGATAATTATTGCAATTTACGTCTTGTTTGATGGACAGAGGTTTGGATCGGCACTTCTAGATTGACTCGGGAAATCAGTACTCCCTTTTAACTAATCATATTACTACTAGTACAATGTATTAATTTATTAGCTCAAAAATAACAAAGCATATTCTGATAACATCGTTAATGCAAGATGGAGGAATAGGGTTGTTCACATTAGAGTATGTTTTTGGGAAGTTTTGGATTTGGTTCAGTTCAAACTACAGTAAATCAAAACTTCCTGAAATACCTACTGTTTCTTTCTGACCTCAGACTTATCACCAGCAGAACATCTTTAGTTGCGCAGGATTTTAGGCATTTCATCTATCTTCCAAATGTTATATATATTGTCAGCACTATTTTTTTTTTCCTTTTTTGGTGCGTGTGTGCTTGGGTGTGTGTCCCCATTTGACGTTTTTTTTTATAACGGAACAAAGTTCCTGCCTCTACACCCCAAAGGGTGTACACAGCAAAAGTTTACATCACAAGTACTTAGACTCACAAAAAAAGTTCAGACACAAGACCTCACCATAACACGCAGGATATGAGTGAAGTCACGCTGTTTAAGACTCAACCACAAAGAACCAAAAGGTTGTGAACTGAATGAACTAGACTTCGATCTGATTAGAAAATTTCCAACCAAACTTTGCAAAGATCTCCATGACGATTATCTCAAATTTTTGGCATCCGATCTTTATCTCTTGCGCTTCCTCCTCCTTATACAACATAGACCATATGCGCGTCCAATGTGTCATCCTGAAAATAACCTACAAAAGGGTATTTTGTTTGGTCTTGTTAAATACCATATCATTTCTATTCAACCACAAACTCCATAAAAGAGCCGAAACACCGACAAGCACATGATTCTTATCACTGTTATGAAAACGAGCTATCCAATCATTAAATAAATCATCGATGGACGTAGGAGGTTGAATGCCAAAAGTATAGTAAGGGTGAGCCAAGATCTAACTAAGGCCCTATTTGGATCCATTGCAGCTTATTAAAAAATGAGTTTATAGAGATAATTTGGTGGTGGTATTTGGAGGCCCATTTGTAAATCGAGGCTTATGAAAATAGTTTCTCTAAGTGTTAGAGGGAACTTAGTATTTTATTAGTTATGGTTTTAACCGGGGTGGAGTAGATTATCGATTTTTATAAGCTGCCAATATCTAGTTTATATAAACTGGAGAGAAAAACTTGTCTGTTTAAAGGTCATTCATTTTATAAAGAATGGTTTATTATAAACTGAGAGGATCCAAACAGGGTCATATGATGTCAATCCAATTTGTTTTAGAATGGTGATCAACATATATATGTTAAGGTATAGTAAGATCCAACTAATTATGGGTTGCGGTCATATCATGCCATAGATCCATATGAGAAGAAATTGCAGAAAATTGATATATTCACTACTTATACTATTAATGTATATTGTCCTTATTTAGTCTGAAACATATCTTGTAAAGAATACTCCACATGGGTAGTTAGAATTAGATATGACCAAAACAATGAAGATTGTTTAGCCATGTTTTAGAAAAAAAAAGGATGGTTTGGCTCTCAAGTATACATGCATGTCAACTCCCATCAAATTCTAAAAGAAATGTACAAATTACTGGAAAACTATCTTTATGTATACCATTAGGCTGGAGCCCGCCGGAGAAGAGCCTCTCCGTGCGTATCCTCCAGCCCCTATGCCCGCGCCGGGAGCCCGCGGAGAGGAACACTGGGAGCGCTGTGAGTCACGGGTCCAAGAAGACGACCGGTTGTGCGACCACCACGGCTGGCATGCCGAGGCTGAGGTTGAGTGACGGTGTCACGACGAGGGAGTCACGGGACGAGGATTTGACGTTGTTGCTACTGGGGCTCACGCCCATGGCCCCTTTGGGGGAGGAGGAACCGAAAGCTGGAGTGTCGGTGTCTCGTTGGGCGAAGGACAATGCAGCAGGGGTAAAACCGGTGATACAGAAATATCTAATGGTGTGTTCGTTTCATGGGGTCTAAAATTTATAGCTGTCACATCAAAAAGAATTTTACTATTTAGGAGTACTAAATAAAGTTTAACTGTAAAATAAATTACAGGCTCCTAGACTAATTTACGAGACGAATCTAATGAGGTTAATTAAGTCATGATTAGAAGGTGGTTACTGTAGCATCACTTTAGCAAAACATAAATTAATTAAGCTCATTAGATTCATCTCGAAAATTAGCATCAATCTGTCAATAGAGTTTTGTCATTAAATTGATCGAAATATTCTTAAATAGTAAGATTCTCTTTGATGTGACAGTGCTAAATTTTAGAGGGCAGGAAACGAACAGGGACTAAGTCTGCAAGTGAGCCTAAAACACCTCAAGAGTACATAATGGCATATTTCCAACTTTGAACAAAGTTCAATGGCACCCATCCGATTTCCAGAAGTTCAATGGCATATATCCGACTCGTGAAAATTATAATGGCATGAATCCAATTAACCCATTTATCCATGTAGAAAAATTGCATAAGAAAGTAAAAAAAGAAAACTGTGACATCTAAGCCACTCCTCAGATTGATATATTCCCTGCTTTCCAAATAGTTGATACTATAGATATGTTCAGATTTTTCCAAATAACTATTGCTAACACTTCCTACGGCATAATTTTCTCCTTTTCAATTTGTTTCCCGCAGAACTTACATTTTTCATATTTTCTTAGTTTTCATGTATACAGAGTTAAAACATCAATTATTTGGAGACGAATGAAGTATGTGCAAGCTTCATCGAAAGAAATAAAAAGAGTGTACGTGCATAGCTTTTTTTCAGAACGATTAGGTTGCCTTCAGCCAAGAAAGAGCTGTTATCAAACAAAATGAAAAGAAATATATGCTCAAGAAAGGGAAATAAATATAAAGAGGCATAGAGCAAGTTGCAAGGTGAATCCAGGGGCATGGCCGCATGGATGCATTGACGGACCATCCGCACGTACGGAATCAGTACCGATATATGGTCAAGGCATCTGTCTCTCTCTCTCTGTGTGTGTGACAACAGAGCCAATCACATGTATCGCGTGTGGCATGTGGGGCAACCTTACCTACTAGTACTAGTTCAATGCACTTTGCACTAATACATTCATAAGGCCAGGTTGAGTGTCATTGTTAACTTGTACTATCTCTCTCCTAAAATATATGTGCTTTAGACTAGGAGAAAGAGTGTCAAGATTTGTAGCATCTTCAAAGGTACCTGAAGAGATACATTGAAGATGTTATGAATCGAGAGACGAGCAGGTACATCGAAGATGCTATATATGAATCTAGACTAGATCCAAGAAATACTTATATTTTGGAACGGAGAGAGTAAGATATACTACCTATTTACTACATGGTTAACTTTGTAAGTCTACCTATGTTTACTGCATTTTGTTACATTAATTACAAGTGATTTCTATTAATAATCAAAACTAGGAAGAAGAAGAACGTTAGCAATTTATTAATTAGGGATTTTGGCACCGTTAAAGGTTTCATATATTCCTCTGTTCCATTGAGTTTCTTTTTGTTTAAGGAACTCTTATATATAGTAGGCACAAGGCTGACATGAATGAACTTCTTAACGTAGCAAATCCATTGATCACATGAGAAGTTACTACCGTAATGCAACACATGGAACAACTATAACACTAGAATATAATAACAAGTATACATGTACACCAAGGAATGCAGATTCCTAGGTAGCTCGACAAGGGTGAAGAAGTTATTAGTAGTATTGTAACAAAAAAGAACTTACTTCTTTCGTTCCAAATTACTTATCTTTTAGACTTGCATACAAGAATTAAGAAAAAGTGAATAAGATAGAGTACGTAGAAAATGAAGATGAGAGAAATAGAGATAGAGATGTGTTTGGAAAAGAGAATGACCCATTAGAATGCAAGGACGCCAAGTAAATTGTGACGGAGGGAGTATCCATGCATGGTGCTTTTGCTAAAAAAAATAATGTGGATATTCGAATCACAGGGCCCGGTCAATGCATGATGGCCAGCTCCGGAGGGGCTTTTTGCTGAACAAGAGGGACGTCCGCTCGGACAGTGGATTGGTACAGTGAGGCCGAGGCGCCACATGGCATGAGTGGTCCTCTTCTGTCGACTGCATAGTTGTACAATTATACAGCTCAGTTTTCGTTTCTTTTTCGCCCATATAGAGGGGGCACGGGGTTAACGTTGCTTGACTGACACGAGCGGCCCCATCCACAGTAAAGCACATTGTACACAAGGAGCACGAAGCAATGTGGACGCGTGGGGGCTCACGCCACGTACAGACCCACGTGCGTTCTGACGTGCCTAATGCACCCGCATACATACGCGGCGGTTCGATACATTACCGCGCGTGAAAGCCATTGCCCAAAACCATCCCTCCAATGAAACCCGGCCCATCTGGCCATATATAAACGCTATATATTGCAGAGAGACTACGACAGCTAGGACACTACATTAATTACATGCATGAGTGACCATCATTCTCTAAGCGGAAGAATGCATACATATGCATATGAGTCATCATCTCTCACCATTGCAGACAGGGGATTTGTAGCTGTGTCTCACTCTATTTCGTTCATTTTTTCGGAAGCTTTGACAACACCTCATAGCTCTGATTTTATGCTTTTAACACTGCATCAAGAGGAGTAGTTATTAATCAATACAAGTTAAACACCATCGTCACAAGTCACTAATATTTACAGTAGCTTAGCTCGTTATGTCTGGTTTGGTGCACTAGCTAGCTAGGGTTAGGCCCACTGATTCCCCTGCAGCACACTATTATAGGCCCTAGAGTATAGTGCGAGGTTATTATCGTAAAACTGCACCGTCATCGTCGTACAATATGGCTGCTGTTCCAGGGAAGTGACACCAAAGCAAAAGCAACATAGCACTGCAAAGGTGCCACTGCCATGGATGAGCAGCGAGGGGGCCGCCCCACCTCCTCAGGCAGCGGCGGCCCTCCCTCCCCGGCCTCCTTCTTCTCCGGCACCGCCGACAACACGGTGCTCGAGTTCTTCACCAGCGAGGTCCCCGAGCAATGGCTGGTGGACGACGACAACGACCAGCAGGCCCAGCAGCAGCAAGCCGCGTGGGGGTGGGGCGGCGGGAACAGCAGCAACCCGCCGGCGGAAGCGAGGCGGCGGGGAAGGCGGCCCCTGCCCCGCACCGACGGCACCTTCGTGAGCCACGTGGAGGCCGAGCGGCAGCGCCGCGACAAGCTCCACCGCCGCTTCTGCGACCTCCGCGCCGTGGTCCCCACCGTGTCCAGGATGGACAAGGCGTCGCTCCTCGCCGACGCCACCGCCTACATCACCGACCTGCGCGCCCGCGTCGAGAAGCTCGAGATCGAGGCGCGGAGCAGGGCGCCGCCCGCCGCGGCGTCCTCCTCCTCCCTCGCCGGGCTCGAGGACAGCGAGGAGGAGGAGAGGCTGGAGGTGCGGATGGTGGGGCCATCGGACGACGAGGCGTCGCTGCGGTTCACGACCTCGGCGGCGCACGCCCCCGCGCGGCTCATGGCCGCGCTCCGGTCGCTGGGCCTGCACGTGCACCACGCGTCCGTGTGCCGCCTCGGCGGCGTCACCGTGCAGGACGCCGTCGTCGACGTGCCCTCCGCGCTGCGCGACGAGGCCGCCCTCCGTGCCAGCTTGCTCCACAGGCTGCAGGAGGAGAGCGGCTGCTAGCTTAATTAGCTAGTACTAGCTCCCAGCTGCACCAGCAAATGAATCGCGCGGAATCAGCAATGCGCGCCAGGTTACTGACGACCGATGATATGATGCGCATCCTATCTGCCTGCTGGAATAATACCGGTGTGTGATTTTTAGGGCCTGCATATGGTATTTCTTGGTGGGTTTTATTGGGATTAGGTTCCAATCTGAACTGAATCTCAAGAATGTCCAACGAAATGCCCTCAATAATAGCCTGTCTCAGGTAGCCATTAGTACTAGTTGTGCATTTCAATTGTTCGCATTGGCATTTTCACATATTCTATGAATCCATGTTGTTAGTTTGTTTCGGACCTATCATCTCTCCATGTTATTTGTCACATCAAGATGCATATGTGTTATTCGATTCCAGCGTGTTCAGCATGTTTTCATGATTCACGGATTAAAAGGTTTTTCCGTCCCATCTAGCTAGAATATGCCAGAATATACCACAACTGAAGCTTAAGTTAATGCCGATCGAAGGTTCAAAGAAGATGATTTATATATGTCTTGTCACCATATTTGAATCAGTTGAACAACACGGTTTCAGTTTATGAATTTGTATAGGTAATGTGTAAAATGATACTTTCAATTGAGTCTCATATGATAAAAGAATTATAAGTAGTAAAAATGGCATGTTCTCAAAGATATTGAGGAGGACTTGCGTGAGATCATATGAAAAATAGTGTCATTGTTTCCAAAATATGAAAGTAATAATTGTCCATCACAACTTCTTCAGATTGGTCACTCTCACGTGTGAATAAGAGCTCTCAATCTCTTACTCATTTACAAAACATGAGTGAAGGATCAGAGCATATGTCTTCCCCGTATATAGAAGAAGAAGAAAACCATTTAAAACACATGATCCATACCAAGGGCGTGCTTGTGATGGCTCTGGATTATTCAAAAAAATGTTTTAGATTCTACACACAAGTTCAACACTCTCTCTCGTGTGCAGCTCTTATGGGTGCAAACACAAAAATAGGAGCGCCGCGGTAGAATATATCTGTCATGCTAGGACTTGAACTCAAGACCTATGATTTAATACCATGTTAAGTCACTATGCACCAACAATATGCAGCCAAAAGCCTAAGTTGATAGGAAAATGTGTCAATTCACTTATGGTTCAACATAAACCAACAATTGACCCCCGGTTTCTCGAACCATATGTGCCTAATAAATAATATTTTTTCTAAAAATATGCCATATTGAAATGCGTGGAAATATGCTGTGTGTAGCCTAACAGTGTGCATCTTGGAATTTAGCGAGAGTCTATGCATAGCTATTCCTTAGGGATCGGAAAAACACATCAGAATGTCATTGCTGCTTAAGAGCGACCGCGAGAGATTAGTGCCAGCTCTGGTCAAGGTTGTGTCGTCGGAGAGCCGGGGCAAGGAAACTCGATTCCAGTTTGAAATTTCTTTCGTCGTCAGTGTATATACACGAGTAAGATTTTTAGGGAAGATTGGCAAGGAAATACTGGGCGATCGAGTTCCATTTCCATCTTGCGGGAGAGCCAGTTCGGGTGTAGTGCGCTATGCATCGGACGAAATGACGACGCACACAAGTGGCGGGCGGGGACCCGGACGAGCAGATGAGTTCAGAAGCATCGGCCCTATGCCACGAGTTTGATGGGAGAATCGCTTTGTACGGCGTCACATGCATGCATGCTGCATGCCGACACTTTTGCCATCTGAATCTCTCTGAAAAAGAGAAAAGTAAAAGCATCACACCTCCTCCTGTGCGCATACGTACGGCCGCGTGGCAATTGGGAACGCTTGCTCTCGTGCCCGATTGGGGGACATGCCCGCTAAACGTACCGCATCAGTCCTTGATCGATACTGTGGGGGTCAACAAGTTATCATGCCACGGTCTCACCTCTTGATCCTTGATAAGTTTCCCGCTAAACATGAGATTCACACGAGTCCAACAATAAAAACAAGAAACATGATAGTTGTGGTTCTCGGAAACTTATAGTTTTTTCCCCTAAAACAATGACATAAATAGTTGTATTTTACGAAATTTATTCTTTTTAATTAACTGTCATGCTGAATAATGGTTTTTATGAACATATACACGATACGAGCTTCTTGAGATCTCCATGAAGGTAACCATAAAATGTCTCACTATCGAAATGTACATGACATTCTACTAAAAGAATATAATTAAGCATAAATGCAATAAGCATATCAACTACGAGATTTGAACCTGAATAGACCGGGTTATGTTCAATTGCATGCTAAGTAAAATGCTAGAAGGTACTTATTGCAACATTGGTACTGCAAAAATATTAATGGTGATGATGATACACACTAACTAATTAGAACATAGAGCATGAGAGACAAAGATTGACTTGTATGAAGAACTACCGACATTTAAACTTTAATTGGGCTTACTACGTCTAATGCAAGATGGTTAGCAATAAGTACAATAGGCCATAAGGAAAAAAGTATTTAAATGGTATTTAAACAAGCTCAACCATCTCCCTTAAATTATTGCTGCCCTTATAAAAAAAATCTAAATCAAATATAATCACCAGGTACACTATCTCATATGATTTTGCAAATAAGAAATAGAAGTTACAATTTATCCGTCGACATTTGTTTTCCTCAAAATCTGTTAAACTTTTGGAATATTAAATTTGAACACCCGGAATAATGACACTTTACTATTGGAACAATGAAAATACTCTAACAATAGGCTTGCATAATGTACATGATTGTTCTAGTTTAAGACATGATCGTTCCACTCGCGTAGTTCGATTTTTCCAAAGGTACATTTTCACTATTCCACTAATTCAATTTGAATGTTCAAAATTTTTTGATAGATTTTGGAAAATAATCTGATGACATATAAATAGAAAATTTCATATAAGGTCATGTTTAAGCTCTTTCAACGTGCATGCTCTTATCATGTTGTTAGTTAAGAATGTTTCTTATGCATCATCAAATTAATCATAGGAGATACTATGGATGCGTTTGGCACAACTTATTGAACTGCTTATTGAAAGTGTTTATGCTCAATAAGCAGTTTGAAGTGCCAAACGGCAAAATAACAAAGTGCTTATGAGGTATAAGCATCTATAAGCACTTTGCCATTTTGTCTACACATAAGCATTTTGGACAAAGCAGCAAAACATAGCTTATAGTGCTTATGTGTGAGAATAAATAGTTTTGATGAATAAGCATAAGCAATTTTGCCAAACGGATTGACTGCTTATGCTATATAAGCACTATAAGCGAGTTTTGATAGAATAAGCACCATAAGCAGGATAAGCATTATTAGCATTTTGTGCATAAGCCGTACCAAACGCACCCTATGCTTCATCGAATCACAATGCAAGTCACTGGCAACAATCAAGGAGATACTGTGCTTGATCCCGGTTTTGCAGTAATTGGCAACAATATACACAACCAAGGAAAGTAAATAATCACAGATATATTGCGTTATGTCATCACGGTCCAAATCAAAATCATTCGATGTGATATTTTCCAGTTTAACGGCCCATAATCATGGACTCTCCAGAATTCGATGCGCAACCCAGCCCAGCCCAGTCCAAATCACGCGAACATCTTCTTTCCTACAAAACGACAGACCTCCGCCATCTCTCCCTCTCTCCTTGGGTCAGTCCTCGCCTGCCTTCCCCACTCTCCTCTCCCCAAATCCCAATCGCACGCGGCAGAAATCCTCTCCAAATTCCCGGCTACTCGATCGCCTCCGCCGCGTGCGCGAACTATACCCGAGCCTCCCCGCCTCCGTCCTCCCGGCCGGCACCACCCGCGCGCTGCGCCGTCGCGGTTTGAGGTGTGCGAGGGGCCAAAACCCTAGCCGCCTCCAGATCCCGATCCCGCGAGGAGGCGGGGAGGGAGGGGCCCGCGCCGCAGATGGAGCCCGCGGCGGGGCGCAAGGAGTGGCGCGCCGTCCCCGACGCCCCGCTCCGCTCCAATGGCGGCGAGGTGACCCCCTTCGCTTCCTCCCAGCTGCAAAACCCCTTCCATTTCGACTGCCATGGTCACTGACTCCGTGTTGTTGGTTGGTGTTCAGGACGCCTCGGAGCACGGTAAGATGGGGAAATCGGAGGACAGGACCATCTATGAGGTGCGTGCTCTGCATGCTTGCTTTTGGTACACTGAAAACGCATGGTTTTTAGCTCCGCGTAGTCAGGACTTGATAGTTCTTTCTTTGTGCAGGAAAGGGCGGGGGGATTGGAGGACTTCTGTTCCATTACGATCGACGGGAGTGGGGGGCTCAGCGAGGATCTGCTGCAGCAGCGGCTACAGAGCATCGCACAGCAGAGGGAACGGCTGCACCAAGTCGAGATTGAGCTGCGCGTGCAGGCCCTCGTACACCCCCAGATCGTCGAGGCACAGCGCAGTTTCCAGGCAGCCGCCAAGGAGCATGCTACGGCTGCGGCCAAGCTCAAGGTTACATCTTATTCTTTAATTCTCTTTCCAAAGCCAGTCTTTTTCCTGGTACTATCTTAAAGAAGCACATGCATTGACCAGTAGAGACCTGGTCAACACTGGGCTGGTGGTAGTTAAGCACTTGCTAGTGAGCTGCTACTGCTTGTTTGCATGATTTTGAAATCCAGAGGTTTGATAAGCAGGAATGGTACATTTGCTTGTTGAATTATATACTAATGACATGGGCATGACATTGAGAAAAAAGTTACTTACGTTGTAGGAGTCCTCGCGGTTTGTTAATTTTTTGCAGTGGTTAATTTTTGTTGGGCGCTGATGGACCATTTTGAATGTTGTTTTGTGCTCAGTTAATCCCATTACAGATTACACAGCTATTGCAATTATTTGTTCCTGTGATCACTATGATGATAACATTTGGGGTAGCTCCTAACAAAACTATCTAGTCTAGTCTTATGATTTGATTTGACATTTGTACTTTTGCTTCTTACCTTTGTTTGTTTCAGTTATGCTCACAATATACAGTTATCTGAAAAGTAATTTATGTCTGAGTTGATCAGGATCAACTGCATGAGCGGGAACAGTACATTCTTGAGCTGGAAATGAAACTCAATGACAAGGATAGGGAATTAAACGCTTTGAAGATTGACCATCAAACAGTTGGATCTCTTCACTTGTTTTGTACTGTTCACAGTATGAGGTGATGATGACTTCTCATATGGTTTTTGTTTACTTCGTCAGGTGTGGGCAAATCAAGATCTTCTTAGGGAACAAACTAAAGAGCTGGCAACTTTCAGGTACCAATAACAACTTTTAGTCTTGCTTTCCACGGAACTGGGTTTCATTGTGTAGTATTGCTAGAGTTGCAAAATTCTAAATTGAAAGCAACATTCACATTTTCTGGGCAATATGTGGATGGAATTATGAAGTTCCTGTGATGGATTATACAGAAAGGCCACCGGGCTGTTCCTCTTTTCAGATTGGACCTAAATGAACCACTTTATTGCTTAGCCTAGTCCTGCAAATTCTGGAGTCATTTGCTGTAGTTATGCATAATGTGCAGTAAGGCCAATTTGTTAGCTTGTTCAACTAGTTTATTGCTATAATTGAATCATATGCCTTGACATTTTCCAGTTTTCTGCAGAAGAGAACGTGACAACTCAGAAGCTGAAAGAGCCCAACATCTGAAACAAATTCATGATCTCCAGGAACATCTGCGTGAAAAAGAAAACCAATATATTGCGTTAGAGGAACAAGTATTTTGCTCAAACCTTCTTTTTTTTTATTCTATTTACATAGTATGAATCTTCTCTTGTTAAATGCTTTTTTGCTCACTATGTTATCCTTTTTCCTTATGCTTGGCATATTTGCCTCTAATAGAGTATATTTTGTTGGCATCACCTTTAATTTTTAAATTGCTAGCATGTTAGTCTCTTGTAAAAATGCAATCCTATAGTACCCAAAAAAGATATGCGAAGGAGACTTTAAAACAACTTTGAACAATGGAACATATTTTTGGAGTTCTTTTTTCGTATGTTTACTATATCTTGCCACAAGGGGGAATATTGTTCTACATTATAGTTGGTTAAAGTTTCTTTGTACTAATATACCTGACAATGAAAAGATTGGTTGTAGGAAAGTTTCTTGTTGAATGGTCTGTGTTGCTGAATGATTTATTGCTAAAGTAATTTGCATGTAAAGATCATTAGTTTTTTACATTGAGCCACCCCGTTAATGGCCAATTTATTGTACAGCATAGGGTTGCTCAAGAGAACATTCTTTACAAGGATGAGCAGTTGAGGGAAGCCCATGCTTGGGTTGCACGTGTTCAAGAAATGGATGCTCTGCAGTCTCAGACCCTCCAAGCTGAGCTGCGCGAGCGTATGGAGCAGTTTCATCAATATTGGATCAGTTCCCAGCAACAGGTATATTTCCTAGCTTGAATAACTTGTCACTATTCAATTATTGCTTCACTCCTTTGCTACTGCCTGCACCTTTGTTAGACTGGAAGTTTCACCACTTGTGTTTTCCTACAGTATGCTGAAATGCAGCGGGGTTATCTACATACTATACAAAAGCTCCAGGCAGAACTAACTGAAGCAAAAGAGCAATCTGGTGCTCAGAAAGATGGTCTCCAAGTTTCTCGGGAAGGTTCAGCTGAATCGTCATTTGTCCAAAGCATAGCGAACAGTGTGGCATCAAATGGCAGTGCAACAGCTGATGGGAACCAGTCATTGAAAAATAATGGAAGTGTGGATGCCTCTGTAAAGGTATGGTTGATTTCCAGTAATTTCGGCATGCAATTTAGAAGTCTTATCTATGGGAAAGGCGAAATGCAGTACCTGTTTTGCTATTTTTATCATGATTCATGGCAAATCTCCTTATTTCTTATTCGTTGATTTGCCATACCTGTTTTGAGTTCTTTCTGTTTCCATTTTTTTTGTTGCCATCTTCTGTTTTTCTACCATACAGTTTTCAGCACACCTGTATTTTCAATTAATATCATTGTGTTAAACTTATATTTTTGTAAATATATGACACATACCTTGCTAGAAAATACTGACTAGATATGTGACCCTATACCGCTTTCAGGGTAATAATATCTCTGCTGTACCTGTTGCTCCATCTTCTCTATTGGGAATAGGTGGTTATGTTCCATCTGCTCATATTGCTGGGATACATTCTTATATGATGCATCCTCAAGGTATTCCTCAACCCTTGACATCACCAAATTCTGGTGTTCCTCAGTTTGGCACTTTCCAGTCTCAGTCTGCTGTTCAACCAAATGTGCACTGGCCCAATCAGCAGGTAAATTCTCGGGACCCTAAGCATATCGTAAACATATTGCAACTTAGTGTACCTATTCTGATTTGGCCATTCTTCTCATTTAGGAAGCACAAAATGTCTCACAAATACAAAATGAAACAAACTATCAACCATCCCAATCAGACCAGACTGCATTACAACAAGGTCCTATTAATGATGATGATCTGTCCTCGAAGCAAAGTCAAGTTAGCCAATCAGATCATCTTAATGCCAATGAGAAACAGCAGAGCATCTCAAGTACACTTACTGAATCAACTCAAGAACTCACGGTTAGTCCGTTTGATCATTATTTACATTTGGTGCAATTAGACCATGTTAATTTATTAGTTTATTACTGTTGCAGGTTGTTCAATCAAATATAGCCGAACAGATGGCTTATGATGAGCAGCAAAAATCCTTAAAAGAGCAAGCTTCACCTTCAGAGTTGAATCCTAGCATGGCTGAACATGAAGATAAAAAGACAGAGACAAAGGTCTTCTTTTCCTAGTATTTGTTTCTTTTATAGTTTTGCATTCTTTGTAGGAGGATCTAATGCCGAGTTTACTTTATGAAAACCAGGATGAAAGAGTTGCATCTGATAAGCAACATGAACAGGTTTCTAGGCAGCAACAGCCTACATCTTTAAACTTTGCTGTGTCAACTACCCAGACTCACTTGAAAAGTAGTGTGGCAGAGTTGAATCCTGGTGTTGTAAATCAGATTGACACAGTGAAATCAGCTGTTGGTGGCCATGGTTCATCATTACCTCGTACAACAAAGGAGCCTGCTCTTCTTGATGAGAGATCTCTTCTGGCTTGCATAGTGCGTGCAGTTCCTGCTGGAGCTGATGGTGGAATCAGGATCAGTACAACTGTGAGTTTTTTCTCATTCATTAAGTTAGGATGATATGTACGAACTATCATACTCTTTTATTTCTTGCTGCTGCTGATATATTCTGATTTGTATGCTTTTTTTCCCCTCAGCTGCCAAATAGGCTTGGGAAAATGTTGGCTCCTCTTCATTGGCATGACTATAAGAAACAATATGGGAAGCTAGACGATTTTGTGGCTAGTCATCCAGAGGTTCACTTTCATATTGCAAATACTGTCTACATATTGTCTCTGTTACTTGTGTTGCTGAGATGTAATTGCTTCTGCAGCTCTTTGTTATTGAGGGAGATTTGATTCATCTTCGCGAAGGAGCACAACAAATCATCTCCGCTACTACTGCTGCTGCGAAAATTGCTGCTGCCACAGCATCTTCTGCCCCTTACTCAACATTACTACCTTCTGTTGCTGTTACTCCTGTGGCACAGAACACTCGGCAAAAAAGGGGGCCTGTAAATGCGATTCCCTCCAGAAATGGTTCTATCACAGATCAGTATAATATCATTCAGAGGGTTGGTGATGTAACAATTTCGGGCAAAGACAATGGTTTCTTAGATGAAGCTCGAACTGGAAAGTCATCTATGCAGACAAATGCTGCAAATGGAGCAAGAACTGAACGAGCCGGTGCCCTGGCACATGACAAAGGCATCAATAATATCAGACATGGTTATGGAGGAAAACAACAGGGGAGGTATGATTTATATCTGACGTGATTTTAAGGCTAGCATGTTTTAATTATCAAGCGTTCTAGCTTAATTTTCTCTTGATATTTCAGGCCTACAGCGCCAGGGTACGTTTCCAGAAGATAAAGCGACTTTCACTAGGTATGCCAAATGAGTACTACTATAGGTCCAACTCGATTGTCAAACCAGTGTCCAACCAATACAAAAGATATCACAGTAAATGGGCCCAAAAACATCACTTGTGTCTTGGTTGGGCACACTGGTTGGACAATCGGGTTGGACCCATAGCATTTTCCATGCAAAATATGTATTCTATCGTAGGTCACTAAGTTTTCTTATCCACTATCAAAATAAACTTGTTCACCATCTTACTAATTGTGATTCAAGTCATTCTAATGCTGCTATTGTGATAAATTGATTCTATGCAATTTTCTATTTTCCTTTGTGCTTTTGCAATATCGATTTGTTGTGCTTATCTTGTTGTATATCATGGCTATCATCAGACCAATCGTGTTCATATCTGGAAGAGTAGATGCAGTACCTATTTCTTTGGATTAAGAACTTTGCATTGTGACATACTTTGCTGTTTTGATTGTAGGTTGAGTTGGTTCAAGGGAGGTGAATTGATCGGAAATCTTGCAAGTAGCAATGTTTCAGTTTAAGATCGTCCATGTTGAAGATCACCTGAATTAATTATTCTAGATTTATTCTGCACCATTGCTGTCCAGAGTGTGGTGGGCCTTCTTTTGGCATGTTGTACTGAATTGCTAGTCTGAAAATCAGAAAAGGCAGATGAAGTTTTTGCAACTAGGTAACCTGTCCTTGCCTATATTGTGGTGCACTTAGAATGATGCGACAGCTTCATGTCTTGCACTATATTGCTTGACGTTTGCCGAAAACGAGGGCTTTAATTTAAGTTGGCTATCGAACCATGGCATGATATCATTCTGTTCTTCCGTTGCCCGGTAATGAATGGAAGCCAACTTTTTTATTTAAGTTGTGCTTGCCCTCGAGCAGCTCGCAGTGGCTTTGCCCATCCGTAGTTTCGTTGCATAATCCTTTGGATGGGGCTGGTTCAAATAAGATTACAGGCATTGCGGATAGAAGTACGACTCTTGGATTTAGGCCCTGAAATTTAGCGCTGTCACATCAAAAAAATCTTACTATTTATGAATATTTTAATTAATTTAATGACAAATCTTTTGACAGATTAGCGTTAATTTTCGTGATGAATTTAATGAGCTTAATTAATCTATGTTTTGCTAAAGTGATGTTACAGTAATCATCTTCTAATCATGACTTAATTAATCTTATTAGATTCGTCTCGTAAATTAGTCTAGGGCCTTGTAATTTATTTTATAATTAAACTTTATTTAGTACTCTTAAATAGTAAGATTCTTTAAAAGGGTGTGTTCGTTTCCTAAGGTCTAAACTTTAGAGTTGTCACATCAAGAAGAATCTTACTATTTAGAAGTAGTAAATAAAGTTTAATTATAAAATAAATTACATGCCCCTAGACTAATTTACGAGACGAATCTAATGAGGTTGATTAAGTCGTGATTAGAAGACGGTTACTGTAGCATCACTTTAACAAAATCTAAATTAATTAAGCTCATTAGATTCATCTCGAAAATTAGCACCAATCTGTCAATAGAGTTTTGCCATTAAATTGATCAAAATATTCATAAATAATAAGATTCTCTTTGATGTGACGATGCTTAAATTTTAGAGTGCAGAAACGAACAGGGCCGATGTGACAGCTATAAAATTTAGACCCCATCAAACGAACACACCCTTATAACAGAATCGATCGGCATGTATCGTCGCATATTTCACATTGCTAGCGGCCACGGCGTGGGTCAGCAGAGAAGATAGGAAAGCCGCAGTGCAATGAGTCATGGTAGCAGCAGTGTACTTGCAGCAGTGGGAACAAGTGAGTCGCGAGCAGGCCGTCAGCTGCATCAGCACGCCAGATCTCATCCCTGATATGAATGAGAAATTTCTGTGCATGCTGTTTCATCATTATTTTGCAAAACCGAATAGCATTCCGGCTTAACCAAACTCGTCTCGATTTGTTTGTAGGTTTATCAACTTAATCGTAGACATGAATCACAACAATCTAACAAGCTAAGAGGAGGTCTTATGTTATGGACAGGCTGTTGGGCCTTATGGGCTGGCTTGTACTGTAGCAACCCACTACTGTCACTAGAGTTTGTGGGTTGCCTGAAAGCCCGCAAAAAAGCCTGGCATGGCCTGAACCCGACACGACGCTACGGGCTTGGGCTGAGGCCTCGGCCCGGTGGATGGCATGGCACGACTCGATTAAGAAGTTGCTCAATAAAATTATAAATATAATTTATACTTAAAAGTTATCTAGAACTTGGTTTGGTGGTAAAGAAATCAATTCTCAACTTTGATTCCCAAGTTCAAATCCCACCCTACACAATATGTGCATTGATTGAGCCAAACAAGCCGTCGTGTTAGTGGACCTAACGGTCCGGCTTGCCACGGTTAGGCATTTTCATGTCGTGTCGTGGGCCATCACCTCCGCCCGTGGTGCTTTCACAGGCCTGGGCCGTGATGTGCCGGGCGGCCCGTTTGGCCACCTATAGTGACAGCTACTGTAGCATTGGCTAGGTTTAGGGTTAATGAGTCTCCGAAAGGAGGCAATTTGCGGGTTCTTTCTGCTAGGTCCTAGTCGTTCCCCAACATCATATGCCAAAACAGAGTTCAACTATATTATCCAGAATGAACTTCGCAAGATGTACAGTTTACTGATTGGAATTTGCTATGCATCCAACAGAATTGTGGACTCACGTTCGATTGAATCATGATCTATCGCTGCCTCCATCTGATTGCCAACTAAAGACTTAATCTCATGTGTAGGATGATGTAGTCAGAGGTGGGTCGGACGAGTTCGGTCGGACCTTATTCCTGTTTTTAGATGGTGTACCACCGTCATAAAAGCATATATGATGGACTTACCATATTAATTCCTCCAAAACCTGGTAAAGGTACAGAAACCGAAAACATAGTGATGCAAGACATGTTTGCTAGTGCCCTAGTATCAGTTTCGGACAAAAGATCCTGCCTTGTTTGGAACCTGAGCGAAATATTCTGAACAGTATGTATTTTGTCCAAAGTGGTGGCCAGGCCCAAAGTATCTCCAAAGCGGTACCCCCGGCAGAGGGTCTGTTTTTTCAGGTCTCACCCGAGTGTACGTTTGGATGCAGGCCAATTTCACCTTGCCAAACATTGGCTCGCACGTGTGTTTTTTTAATTTTTTTTTCTACCAAGGCTCGCCCGCGTGTTGGCGTCAAAATAGTAGGAAGATGCCTTCGGTTGTTGGCTAACCAAATTTTGGTGGTGGTTGGGCGCATCAAACTTTGGCGAGCTAGTATGGCATGTATCCAAACGTACCCTTAAATGTGTTACATATCATCCATTCCTAGAAATTTTCTCCCCCTACCTGTTGGGACATGATTCTTATTCTTTTGTAGTTTATTTTTCGAATTTCCTTGCTTTCAGTCTGAGCAAGAGAAGCTTTCAATCAATGTTTAATGGGTGCGTGAGGTTAACAGATCGGCGAGTGTAGATGGATCCATGAAAGATTGTGATTTGATCGGTATGATTTTGTATAAATTTATAGTTTAAAATCTATTGGGTTATATGTTTTTGTATCAGATATATTTCAATTTTATCTCATGTATTTCTTATGGAAAAAATTGTTATTTATTTACACTGTTATTGTTTAAATTCGCTAACGGATTTACCTGCTAGATCTGATAAGGAGTAGCGTAAGGCAAAAGATAATCTAGCAACCGTTGGATTAGATTGTAAGGTCCTCTAAGTTGACTGAAATTTCCTAAAACTTTCAATCATCTGAAAATAGCAAAGCCCTTTAATTTATTTTTATGAACAAAGAGCGCACCAATGCAAAACATTGTCGTCCTCTGAATTCTCACACGGGCAACACAACACTGAATTCCGGAGAGCACTCTGCTCTTATCCGCTTCACGGATGAACTGATGTGGCGGCGAGTGAGGCTGTAATCGGTAAACAAATAAACGAGCAGGGATGGAGCTAGAAGAACTGACAAGCTGTAAACTGATTTTTTTGTTTCTACAGCTGTAGATCTTTTCTTTTGGAGAGTTGACAAGCTGTTACTGTTTTGGAGAAAGGAACGATGCGCTCCGCCCATTTGCATTAAAAAAGAAAAAAAAAGAAAAGCTCGATTCAGTTGGCGGTTTTCAGCCATACAATCCGCGCCGGACGGACGAGATCCCGCCTCTAATTGATGTTACGTTGTTCTTCTCCCCGTCACGCGCACGCGAACGTCTGTGTTTTGAGGCGACGGCGACGGCGTGGCGTGGAAGCTAAAACATTTTCACCGGCACTGCGCGCTGCGTCCTGCGGGCTTATCCGTCTGCCAGCGACGGCGACCGGCGATGCCGCTGAATGGTGGCATGGCTGGCCTACTCGACGCAGTGAGTGCGCCTCTAGCTGTCTCGCCTGCTGCCTAGCGCACACCTACGCACGAATTCGTTGGCCTATGCACCGGCCCTGTGTCTTGTTCGCCTCGACGGCGGCGAGCACCGAGGATGCCGATTGCACCTGCTGCTGTGACCAGGTTGTTTTCTTGATCTTTTCCACTCTCACTTACCACATAGGCACCCACTGGCTGTGCACGATAGGTGCTTGCAAAAATGCTGGACCGGGCGGCTCGCTCACATCGAGGTTACCTGTACTGTAGTGGGGCAGGGGGTGCTTTGACTTGGTCTTGCATCAACGCTGTTCATGGGGACCTAAAAAGTAATTCCTTTTTATCCGGATCACATGAGCTCAGGAGACCGGGTCAGGTGGATGATGGAGCTGCAGCTACGGTGATGTTGTCATTTGAATGCTACTTGCCATCTGGATGACAACAACTAGTGGGGAGTGGGCGTAGTGTCCTCAAATGTCTTCCTTATCACTGTCATCTACGCGTCTTAGTCCAGCGTTTGAACTAATGGTTGATGTTGACAACCCAGAATATCGTCCACCTTTTCGTTCTCCTTGTAAGTGTCCCTTGTTCATGTTCCAGTGTCTGTTGCTTCTTCTTTTTATTGCCAAGCCAATAGCTAAAGCTGAGAGGTTCGCTGCAGGGGTCAGTTCAAGAAAGACCTGTGAGCAACTACAGCTTGAGATGGCTGAGTTGCTCCTTACGCCCGTGATCACCAAGCTGGCCGTAAAGGCTGCTGACGTGCTGGTGCAGCGCGTATCTCGCATGTGGGGTGTCGACGACGACCGCAACAAGCTAGAGCGCCGGCTGCAGGCTGTGCAGCACATTCTTGCCGACGCGGAGGTGAAGAGCGAGACCGACCCTGCTATCAAGGGGTGGATGAAGGACCTCAAGGCTGTCGCCTACCAAGCTGACGATGTCCTGGACGACTTCCAGTACGAGGCTCTGCGCTGCGAGGCCCAGAGCAACTTGTCCATGACAAGCAAGGTACTGAAGTACTTCACCTCGCAAAATCGACTTGTGTTTCGTTATAAGGCAAGCAGGGAGCTCAAGAATGTACTAGACAAGATTGAAGAGCTAGTATCAGATATGAACAAATTTGGTCTGGTACAAGTCATGGAGGAGCCACAAGTTCTTCATCGAGAGACTCATTCAGGATTGGACAAGTCTGAAGAGATCCTTGGCAGAGACAACGATAAGGAGGTGGTGGTAAAGCTATTGCTTGACCAGCGTGATCAACAAAGCGTGCAGGTGCTTCCTATCATAGGGATGGGGGGTTTGGGTAAGACAACACTAGCAAAGATGGTGTACGACAGCCACATGGTTCAAAACCACTTCGAGTTGAAGATGTGGCACTGTGTATCAGAGAACTTTGAAGTTACTCCTCTTGTGAGATCTATAATTGAGTTGGCTACAAATGTCAGATGTGACCTCCCTGACAATATTGAACTGTTGCGACGGCGACTGCAAGAAGTCATTGGCAGGAAAAGGTTCCTGCTCATTCTTGATGATGTGTGGAATGAAGACCAACACAAGTGGGAAGGTGACCTAAAGCCACTATTGTGTTCATCCATTGGTGGATCAGGGAGCGTGATTATTGTCACAAGTCGAAGCCGAGGAGTGGCCTCAATAATGGGTACCCTTCCACCCCGTGAGTTAGTACATCTTAGTGAAGATGATTCATGGAAACTGTTCTCAATGAAAGCATTTAGCAAAGAAGTGCAAGAGCAAGCAGAGTTGGTTACAATTGGTAAATGTATCGTCAGCAAGTGCAAGGGACTGCCACTTGCTTTGACGACAATGGGTGGTTTGATGAGTTCAAAACAACATGTTCAGGAATGGGAGGCCATTGCAGATTGTAGTATTGGTGATACTGGTAGAGGCAAAGATGAAGTAATGTCTGTATTAAAGCTGAGTTACAGGTACTTGCCATCTGAAATGAAGCAATGCTTTGCTTTCTGTTCAGTTTTTCCCAAGGACTATGAGATGGAGAAGGACATGTTGATTCAACTATGGATGGCAAATGGTTATATTCATGCAGAAGGAACAATGAATTTGGAACAAAAAGGCGAATTCATTTTCAATTATTTGACATGGCGATCTTTTCTTCAAGATGTGAGAAAAAAGAGTGGCACTTGGATGGTTGCTATTTTTCATATGCCTCAAAACAAGAGATATATAAATGTAAAATACACGACTTGATGCATGACCTAGCAAGTGATGTTGCAAGTGAATGTGCAATTGTAGAAGATTTGATTCAGCAGAAAGCATCTATAAAGGATGTCCGTCACATGTATATATCTGGAATTCATGAACTGAAGAAAATCAGTCCACTTTTTGAAGGTGCTGTATCTCTTCGAACTTTGTTGATGCACCCTTACAATGATATGGAGTCAAAATTGAAGTCGTCAAGAGCATTGCACTGTTTCTGCAAAGATTCTATAATTTCTAGGCAACTCACATGCACTACACACTTGAGATACCTTGATCTGTCTCGCTCACGAATTATTAAATTGCCAGATTCAGTATGTATGTTGTATAATCTGCAGACTTTGAAGCTTAATAGTTGCTTTCAACTACAATATTTACCTGAAGATATGAGAACTATGAGGAAGCTCAACCATCTTTATCTTTTCCAATGTAGAAGCTTGAAACGAATGCCTTTAAAACTTGGCTTACTGCACAACCTTTGCACACTGACAACATTTATTGTGGACACTATAGTTGGTTGCGGGATCGAGGAGCTCAAAGACTTGAAACACCTTGGCAAAAGATTGGAACTGTATAATTTACGGAAAGCAAAATGTGGTTCCAAGGCCAATCTCCAAGGGAAAAAGAAACTAAGCGAATTGTTGTTGTATTGGGGCCGCGATGAAAATTATGAGGCTAGCATTGATGAGAACAGTAACGAGGAACAAGTACTAGAGTCTCTTGTACCTCATGGCCAGCTCAAAATTTTGGAGGTACACGGGTATGGTGGCCTTGAAATCTCGCAATGGATGAGAGATCCAAAAAAATTTCAGTGCTTGAGAGAACTTATTATGAACAACTGCTCAAGATGTAAGGACGTGCCAATAGTATGGATGTCATTGTGCCTTGAGCATTTGTCTCTAAATAGAATGGACAACGTAACCATATTATGTAAGAATATGGATGTGGAAGCTCGAAGCCACAATACCTCTCTTCAAATTTTCCCCAAATTAAAGAGGCTGGAGTTATGTGATTTGCCTCAGTTGGTTGGATGGACAGAAAACAGTGCAGCAGTAGTGACATTTCCCTTACTGGAAGAGCTAACAATCCGTGGGTACAATAAGCTTGCGAGTTTTCCAGATTGCCCAGTCCTCTCACGTCTGTCTTATCGATATACCTCTGCAGAAGGACTTTTTTCTATGAGGTTGCCTTTGGGATCTTGGCCATCTCTTGTCCAATTGAAGGTTGAGGGTCAAGTTAACATAGTGATGCCTCTAGAGGAAGGTCAAGGCGAAAGACCAGCGTTTTTGAGAATGCTAACCCGAGTCTCAATGGGCTAGTAAAACTCTTCGAAGACGAACTCCACTTGTGGTGTTTGGCTGGTGCTAGAGGGGTGCGTTCCTCGGTCGGGTGGAACACATCACCTAGTGTGTGTGTGTAGGTTGGTCTGGTCAGTCCAGCGGGTGTTTTTTCAAGTTACTTCTTATTTTTGTACTCAGCCCCTCGCAGCTCGGTCCGGAGCGAGGTGGCGCAGATTTGTAAGGGACCGTTTTTCTCCTCTATTAATACAATGATACGCAGCTCTCCTGCGTATTCGAGAAAAAAAAAAAGGCGAAAGACCATTGAAAAACCTACGAAGCCTAGACGTGTGCAGGGACGACAGTTTCTTAGCTGTGTTTGCACCTAAGCTTCGACACTGTTTGGTCTTTCTGGTGGAATTGGAGATCTGGTCATGTCTCAATATTGTCCACTGGCCAGTGGATGAGCTTCGATGCTTGCCTGCCCTTCAATCTCTAAGTTTGGTTTGGTGTGACAACCTGGTGGGGGACGGCTCATCATCAGATGATTGTACACTTCCACTGCCTCAACTTAAAAAGTTACGCATAGGAGGTTGTGACAGCTTGCAGGAGATCTCTAAAGTCCCTGCGAGCCTTGAGATAGTTATTATTGATGGAAATAAAAATCTGGTGGCCCTCTCTGGGCTTGCAAATCTAGCCAAGCTTAGAGAGCTCAGGATAAGTGATTGCAGTAGGCTGAAAGCGTTGCCTAATGAGATGGATGGTCTCACTTCGCTTGAGACTTTATCAATTGTTGGTCCAGGGATCGAGAAATTTCCTCACGGTCTGGTACAACGACCCTCAAAAGCCTATCAATATGGAGCTGCCCCATCCTGCAGCGACGTTGTAGAGAAGGTGGCGAGTATTTTGAACTGGTCTCTTCTATTCCTGATCTATATATCGAAGCCAGCACAAAGAAGTTTGTAAATAGGCTTCTCTCAACTTGCCGACTCTCAAACTGAGGTGCGTGCTCCTGCATCACTTCTCTTACACTTTCTGGTTCGTTTTCACGCTTTAAGAAACTATGGAATGGAATTCCGTGTGATGCCAGGCTTATACAACTTTTCAGTTCTCTTAAAACAATTTTGAGACACATTCTACTCCATAGTTCAAATGTTTGTCCTTTCCCAACATTAGTGGTATCTGTATGTAGTATATCAGCAGTACTAGGGTGTTATTGGAAAGAAAATTAATGGAATTCGTGTTATTTCGTGCATGTAATTGGCCAATGGATGGAGATAATTCATAATTGGGTTTTCACTTTTTAGACTGATAAATATTTCGTTATTTCAGGAGGACTATCATTTCTTTGTTCTTGTATCGTCCACCCGTGCCATGGCGGGCTGCGATTGGCTAACTGGAGTGAGAGGCGGTGGTGGTATGATGCAGCGATCTTACGGTGGTGCATACGGGCGTGGGGGCAGATCAAGGCGGTGGTTGCCGCGGCCAGCAGGCAACACCCGTGCCATGGCAGGTTTCATCACTACTCACCAATCGCCATGCCGGTGCCATCTTACCGATTTAGTGTGCGCGGCTGGCTCGGTACTCACATCTCCGGTGATACTCTGTTCGTCTCCAGTACAGCCATCGTAATTGAAGGCAAGCAGACCTGTACATTTATAATTTATAAGGTTCTCCGTGACGCTCGCGCGAGAACGACAATGCAACTGAATGGTCTGGCTGGCTTACTCCACGCTATGCGACAGCCTCTCGCGCCCTAGCCTAGCCTGCCGCCGGTGCAACCTGCGCTCGGCTCCGTTGGCCTTGTGCACCACGCCGTGCGCGCAGCGAGCGAGCTTACAATGCACACGCTGCCGTAATCAGGTTTGCTGTCTCTTTCTTGTACGGACATGTCACCGTGGTCTGCACAATTGCTCTGTTTCCTCCTCTCCTTCCATGGCTATTAAATCTCCCAGATTTCATATTCGCCTTCACCAAGCGTGGACGTTAAGAGACTGTATTGTAACTCGAGACCTTCATTCTGCAAATGACATTCTGTGGCCGGATCTTGATGGACAATGCGATTGGGTTGCAGCATCGGTTTGGGAGTCAACCAATGGTCTTTTCTGCGTATTTGCTTGCGCAGTCATGTAATCCGTTGCTTCATCTGCCCTTTTCTTTCTTAATGTGTGTATTTGCTTGAGCCAAGCTGCAAATGACATTTTTCGAGTCTGTTTTTCTCCCGTATGATCTCGGCCATGGGGTAAATATGTGGCTCTGGCGCACCATGCCCCCCCCCCCCAATCATATGACTGTCGCAGCTCTTCCTCGCGCTATCAAGGAATGCAGCTTGCCATCAGTCGAAAACGTGACCGTCTCAAAACAGCTTGACATACTCTGCCCGTGATGCCCCTCTCCCTAGACCGTACCTGCTGAGTTAGCTCATATGCAAAAAATAATATATCGTCAGATTTTTCCTTGCAGCTAGCATGTTTACATCTTAGATGATCACTCTAGGAACGTGCAAAACGTGGAAATCTTTTTAGGGGCGACAATGAGGGGAGCCATACATTTATTTACACCAAGTAATAACAAAGAAAGTCATCTCTAGTCCCAAACTCTACATATTTTATAATCACTGCTGAATTCTCTTAGTGGGTACAAAGTTAGTCATGATGTAGCACCTCACCCACTCCGCCAAATGTACCATATATACATAAAATATTTCGTAGTCGCCATAAAGTCTTTCTCCGTCTATTTATCATTCTCTTGCTTTTTCGGTGGGAACAAGGACAGAAGTTTTCTCCTTCCCAGGGAATCTTTTTGTTTTTTAGATGGAAAAGCAATGCAAGGGATACAAACCCCTGCTGAAGTTTTTTTTCCTAGAATACACAGAAGAGTTACGTATCTTTGCATTAAGGAGTTTGGTTGGTGACTTTACACATTGCGATCCGCTTTTTGGCGGTCACCGGTAACGATTACATTATGGGCGTTGAGGTTCATTGGCTACCTATAATCCTTATAATC
The DNA here is from genome assembly GCA_031894775.1 of Chloris gayana. Taxonomy (NCBI): domain Eukaryota; kingdom Viridiplantae; phylum Streptophyta; class Magnoliopsida; order Poales; family Poaceae; genus Chloris; species Chloris gayana. The sequence goes on along the minus strand of JAUNZO010004553.1, from coordinate 9,488 downwards.
ATTATAATCCAAGGGAGTGTTTCCGTCATTCCGTGGTTCAGCAGGGTCACCGGCCGGCTGTTGGTTAACTGCGATTCGTACATATATACTACTCCGGATCCTCTGCTCGACAAATAGTTTAATTAGCAAAGGCAAACAGAGCCAAGAGGTGTTGAAACGTACGTGAGTTACCAGTAGTTCAAATAAGCTATACCCTTCATATATCGCAGGCGCGCATCATTATCGATTTGAAAATTGGCAAAGCTACCTTCCTGGCAAAACCTTGAGCTACTCCTCAATCAACAATGCCCCAATTGCAATAATATAATACTCCACTTTTCAGGAAGAAAAAAAGGATATGTAGCAAAAAAAATTACAAGTTGCACTAACTTTGTCCCCAGGTAAGTTTAACAATTCTAATCACTTAGAGGCGCCACATATATAAAATGAACCCCATTTACACTATTGGGTTGGCAGGTCGCATTACTTCTTAGTATTGTAATACGATAGTGCATGAATATATGATTACCCTTGTTGGTCACACGTTCATACCACCAACTCTTTGTTTTCCGTTTTCAATGATAATCGAAAGGGGCAATGCGCATGCCACACATTGATACCAGTAGTGCTACTGCCTCCTCCCATCTCTCAGCACGCTTGAGCTAGAAGCTTAGAGCAGTTCCCTCAAGGATCTGTGACATGGCGGAAGCAATGATTCTCTCCGTGGTGTGTGGCATCGTCCGCAAGGCTGGAGATGCTCTCGTGCAGCGCATCACCCGCATGTGGGGCGTCGACGACGACCGCGAGACGTTGGAGCGGCGACTGGTGTACGTACAGTCGTTGCTGGCCGACGCGGAGGTGAAGAGTGAGACCAACCCCGCCGTTAGGACCTGGATGAAGGCGCTCAAGGCCGTCGCCTACAAGGCCGACGACGTCCTCGACGACTTCCAGTATGAGGCGCTGCGTCGTGAAGCTCAGAGCCGCCGCTCGGTGACAAGCAAGGTACTGAGCTACTTCACCTCGCACAATAGAATTGTGTTCCGTCATAAAGCATGCATGGAGCTCAAGGCTGTGCTTGACAAGATCGAGGGGCTAGTGTCTGAGATGAACACATTTGGTTTGGTTGAGCGCACAGAGGTGCCTCAAATTCTTTATCGGCAGACACATTCAGCATTAGATGAGTCTTCAGAAATCTTTGGTAGAGATGAAGACAGAGAACAGTTGGTGAAGCTATTGTTGGACCAGAAAGATCAACGTAATGTGCAGGTGCTTCCAATCATTGGGATGGGTGGTCTGGGCAAGACAACACTAGCAAAGATGGTGTACAATGACCCCAGGGTTCAGAAGCACTTTGAGTTGAAGTTGTGGTACAGTGTGTTGGAAAATTTTGAAGCTACTGTTGTTGTGAGATCTGTCATTGAGTTGGCAACAAATGGAAGATGTGACCTGCGTGACAATATTGAGCTCTTGAAGGGAAGACTACAGGAAGTCATTGGTCGGAAAAGGTTCCTACTTATTCTCGACGATGTATGGAATGAAGAGCAACATAAGTGGCAGGAGGACCTGAGGCCATTGTTGTGTTCTTCTATCGGTGGATCAGGAAGTATGATAATTGTAACAAGTCGATTGCGACAAGTGGCCTCTATAATGGGCACCCTTCCACACCATGAACTAAAAGTACTAAGTGAAGAAGAATCATGGAAATTATTCTCAACTAAAGCATTTGCTAATAAAGGAGTGCAAGAGCAAACAAAGTTGGTCTCAATTGGCAAACGTATTGTCAACAAGTGCAAGGGACTGCCTCTTGCTTTGAAGACAATGGGTGGCTTGATGAGTTCAAAACAATCAATCCAAGAATGGGAGGCAATTGCAGATTGTAATATTAGTGATACCAACAGAGGCAAAGATGAAGTAATGTCCATATTAAAACTGAGCTACAGGCACTTGTCATCTGAAATGAAGCAATGTTTTGCCTTTTGTGCAGTTTTTCCCAAAGACTATGAGATACAAAAAGACATTCTCGTCCAACTATGGATGGCAAACGGTTATATTCATGAAGAGGGAGCAATGGATTTGACAGATAAAGGTGAATTTATTTTCAACGAGCTGGCTTGGAGGTCTTTTCTTCATGATGTGAATTTGAAAGGATTTGTACGTGGTTGTATAGGATATATAGAAATGGGATGTAAAATGCATGATTTAATGCATGATTTGGCTACAAATGTCACAGAGGAATGTGCACCTTCACTATATTTGAGTCAGAGAAAGGTGCTTCTAACGAAACTTCAGCACGTGCATCTCTTAAGTGATGAATTTGAAGAATTTGGTGAGTTACTGAAAGGCACATCGTCTCTCCGAACTTTATTAATCCAATTGAAATACAAAGATCTTTATGGGTTGAAACTGATAGGCACATCGTCATTGCGAGCGTTGACTTTTGAAAATTCTTCTTCTGTTACCAATAGCCAGTTCATGAAAACAGCCCATTTACGATATCTTGATCTATGTGGGTCACACATTGATAGATTGCCAAATTCGGTATGTATGTTGCACAACTTGCAGACATTGAGGCTTGAGCATAGTAGTCTAAGATATTTACCGGAGTGTATAACGACAATGAGGAATCTCATTCATATTCATCTTTCCGGATGTCATTCTCTGAAACGGATGCCTCAAAATCTTAGCTTATTGTGCAATCTTCGCACCCTGACAACATTTGTTGCACATAATAGAGATGGTTGTGGAATCGAAGAGCTTGAAAACATGCGGCATCTTGGCAACAAGTTGGAACTGTTGAATTTACGAGAAGCCAAGAATGGATCAAAGGTCAATCTCCATAAGAAAAAGAATCTAAGTGAATTACAGTTAGCTTGGGGCTGTTATGCAAATGGCCCAAATGAAAAGGTTTGTGATAATGACGAACAACTTCTGGAGTCACTTGAACCTCATGGTAAGCTGAAAGTATTTGGATTGAGTGGGTATGGTGGCCTAACAATCCCGCAATGGATGAGTGACCCCCAAAGATTTCAGTACATTAAGGAACTCAGTTTTATTCACTGCTCAAAATGTAAGGAGCTACCAATAATATGGTTGTCATCCTCACTTGAGAGATTGACTTTATACCATATAGGTAGTCTGACCACATTATGCAAAAACAATGAAGTGAAACCGGCAGGATACAATAATTTCTCTGTACAGATTTTCCCAAAGTTAAGAATTATGGCATTAGGTCATTTGGATGAGTTGGAGACATTGGCAGAAAACAGTGCAGGGGAACCTATTAGCCAGGTAATGTTCCCCCAGCTCGAAGTTCTAAGCATAGAGCTTTGCCCGAAGCTTGCAAACCTTCCACGGAGCCCAATTCTCAGAAATCTAAAATTTTGCGGAGGGTCTGCAGGCAATCCTATGAGCATTCCCTTGGGCTCGTGGCCATCTCTTGTTCACCTAGAAGTGGGGGCACTAGCAAAATTGTTGATCCCGCTTGAGGAGCAGCAAGGCCAAAGACCTCTCGAAAATCTGCGAACTTTGACGGTATACAGTGGCGATGTCTTCTCAACAATATTCAACGCGTCCAAACTGCAACCTGCGTTTCGAGACTGCTTGACCTTGGTGGAAGTATTAGTGATCAATTCCTGCGACAGCTTTGTCAGCTGGCCTATAGAGGAGCTCCGGTGCTTGCCTGGCCTTTGAACTCTATCAATTGTTGAGTGTAAAAAGCTGGTGGGGAAGAGATCATCAGCAGAGGAAACCCTTCCGCTTCCTCGGCTTAAAAGGTTACACATATCAATTTGTGATTGTTTACTGGAGATTCCGCGGTTGCCTGCATCACTTGCGCGAATAGCAATTTCCTATTGCGAAAGTTTTGTGACGCTGCCCGATGGGATGGATGGACTCACTTGCCTCGAGTATTTGGCGATCGAATCGTGTCCACACATAAAGGAATTTCCGCAGGGCCTCCTCCAGCGGCTCCCAGCCCTTAAAGACCTAGAGATATTGGACTGCCCCGAACTGCAGAGACGCTGCAGAGAAGGTGGGAAGTATTTTGATTTAGTCTCTTCAATTCCCAGGAAAGACATTCCATTTCCTGCGTCAGGGTCCAGCATAAAGAAGTTTGTGAAGAAGCTCCTCCCTCCAGCTGAGTCGCAACCGAGGCACGTATGTCCCTGTATGGCTGTATCCCCTTGTCAGCTCTTTTCCATGGTCTCGTTTTGTGAGTAATCCAGATTCCATAATAATGTTTATCCATTTTCTTTGATACTTGGGTGTACATACTATATAGGATGAAACTCGACTCGACTGTTTCAACTCTGAACTCAATGCATTTCTTCTCCTTTTTCCGTGCTGTGTAGATATTGAAACGACGGCACTCATCACCATCGTCTTCATCGGAAGCTGACGATGCCTACGGGTGAGGGCGGCTAGTACCGTTCCTCATCGCATCCGCCCACCGCGCATATCTCGACGCGCCGACGCTGTTGCGGGATCATGTCCCGAAGCGCGCGCCTGAGTTCATGCCGACGGGCACGGCGGTTTGGCCAGTCGCGAGCGTGCATCCAGCCCCTCCCGTGCTCCAACAACCACCAGCTGTGGTGGATGTGTGGATGATCGCAGGTGATGGGGACGAGATGTGGCGCGCCCTCGGTGCCGCAATCGACAGCGATCACAGGAGTGGCAGCCTTGAATGCTTGATCACCAGTTCACCACTCGCCAGTTGCCATGCCGGTGCCATCTGACCGATTTGGTGCGATGCTGGCAAGCTACTCATCCATCTCCGGTGATACTCTGTTCGTCCCTAGTACAGCCGTCCGGCCTGATTCAGGACAAGCAGAGCCTAACACGGCTCTTTGTTCGTAAGTGAGTAAGCTGGCTATACGCTGATCGTATTTATCTGGATATACTCTGTATATGTATCCGGTCTGTAAAATGAATGAACAATGAAGAAGCTTTCCTGCAATTTGCGCCCAAATGAAGAAAAACGTTTTTTTTTTGTTCAGTCGACCGTTTTCAGTCACTCCGCCAAATGTACCATATACATAGAATATTTCTTACTGGGCATAAATCCTTCTCTTTCCATTTCTCATTCTTTCTCTTTTTCGGTGGGAACAAGAAGGACCGAAAGTTTTCTCCTTCGTTGGGATTCTTTTTCTTTTTTAGATGGGAAGCAATATATATACGCAAGGGATAAAACCCCTCATCAAGTTCTTTTGCGGATGAAGGAGGTCCCAGTCCCAGTCTCCAGCTCTAGAGTTTTTTTGCGCAGCATGTATGCTATATAAATGTATAAAGTGTAGCAGGTGCTTGAGCGGGCTATGCCTATACTCTGTATCCGGCCTGTAAACTGAACAACGAACAAGCTTTCCTGTATTAACGTTAAAGAAAATAGCAGTTTTACGGGTGGTATTTCCAAAGGTATTATAGTAATTACACATTTTCAATATATCTTACCGTCGCCACGCTCTGCGCCTGAACCGCGCACCCGCATCTTTGGTGCCGCCTCCTACTCGAGTCCGGAATACAATTAAAATAATTTACATTAATAAAAGAATTTACTACTTTAGCATTTTATTTTTTAATAATACCCTAGAAGAATATTTAATCTGGACAGTACTAACAGTATTTTGTGGTGGTCAGAAGACAAAAATAACACACCTGACACCTGGTTCTGTCGTCGACAGATTTCACCGATACACGTGACCGCAGATGGAGGTGATCACAGTTCTTCTAGCTGTGCGCAAGCGGGTGCTTGTGCGGAATAGGAGTTTGCAGGTAAAAAATGATCATTATTTTTTCGTAACTAATGATCATTAGTTGTATTAGCAGTGTAGATTTAGTTAAAAAATTAACAACTAATGACTATTATTAAGATTAATGACATCAAAGTAATATAATATAGTATTTTTATACGAATTTATTATAAAAATATTTATTTTAAATTTAATTAATAACCATCATTATTATCGCAGTGAATTTTTAGTGTATTTGACACAAATTTGTATAAATATAAATTTATTAATTTGAAGTGTAATTACTAAACTAACTCTCAACTAATGGTCATTAGTTGAGGAAAAATAATAATCATTATTTTGGACCAGAAAACTCCTAATGCGGCCCCTCCTTTGAGCATGCATCTCCCTGCAAATACCCGCTTGCATGTTTGCCCTGACCAAGCGTTGACGTTAGGCTGTCTCCAACGGAAGAAAGTACCCAAAACTTTAACTAGGTCTCTATAGGAAAGAAAATAGGGTACCAAAATAGTTCATCCAACGTTATTACCCGAACCCAAACCTATTCCTCCCGTGACTCCCGCGCCACCGCGAAACCGCCACAACCCCCGATTTGCGTGCCACCGCGGTCACCTACTCAACCGCGGGTGACTTGTGTGCCACCGTGAAGCCGCGCCCGTGCCTCCGCCTCGGCCGCCGCCCGCACCTCCGCCTCAGCTGCCTCCCACGCCGAGGTGGAGATGGAGACGGAGACGGGGCAGCGGAGGAGGCTGTTGCGCCGCACTGGAGATTGAGATTGGTGTGGAGGAGGCAGCTGCGCCGCGCTCGATGAGATGGGTAGCCGGAGGAGCTGCTTCATTTGTGGATGCCGCACTGTTCCATGTGCCAAATGGGTAGGCTCTTTGAGTCATCCGTTGGAGAGGTGTTTTTACACTGTTACTACCTATTTTAGGTTTAGGTCTCCATTCGAGTCATCCGTTGGAGATAGCCTTAATGAGCAAATATGAGCTCTTCTTCACTATAAGTCAAGGAAAGGATTGACAAGACTCCTAATCAACAGTTAGCAATGGTTTTTAAAAAACTACAACCATATAATATCCCATGACCATCGTCCACTCGAAAGTTGGGAAGACTACTCCTCAATCTACAAACAATTAATGGCCAAACGGCAATAATTAACATAATACTGCATAATACACTTTACAGGCAAAAAAATGACGATATGCAGTAAACAATGTACAAGTTGCACTACTTTTCACATGGTAGGTCTAACACAACACGCCGCTTTAAGCCCAATACGTGGGTTTAACAATTCTAATTACCTGGAAACGATACCTTTTCGTTCTTGGGTTGGTAGGTCGCATCACTGGCTCCGTATTGTAATCACAAAGGGTGCTCGAATGTGCCAAACCGTACAGGTCACACATTCCTCTCCATTCCAGTAGGGCTGCTGCCTCCCACCTTCACCACCTGCGCGCTTGAGCTAGGAGCTGAGAGCGCAACTCCCTCGAGGATCCGTGAGATGGCGGAAGGGCTGCTTTTCTCCGTGGTGCGTGGCGTCGTCGGCAAGGCCGGTGATGCGCTGGTGCAGCGCGTCACTCGCATGTGGGGCGTCGATGACGACCGCGACAGGCTGGAACGCCGGCTGGTGTACGTGCAGTCGTTGCTAGCCGACGCGGAGGCCAAGAGCGAGACCAACCTCGCCATCAGGACCTGGATGAAGGCGCTCAAGGCCGCCGCCTACAAGGCCGACGACGTCCTCGACGACTTCCAATACGAGGCCTTGAGACTCGAGGCCCAGGCCGGTCGTTCCATGACCACCAAGGTATTGAGCTTCTTCACCTCACAGAATCGACTTGTGTTCCGTCATAAAGCAAGCATGGAGCTCAAGAATGTTCTAGGCAGTATTGAGGAGCTAATGACAGAGATGAAGACGTATGAGTTGGAACCGCGCACGGAGGTGCCGCAAATTCTTTATCGGCAGACACATTCGGCACTAGACGAGTCTTCAGAGATCTTTGGCAGAGATGAAGACAGGGAGCAGGTGGTGAAGCTTTTGCTGGACCAGAAAGATCAACGCAATGTGCAGGTGCTTCCTATCATAGGGATGGGGGTCTAGGCAAGACGACATTAGCAAAGATGGTGTACAATGATCCAATGATTCAGAAGCACTTTGAGTTGAAGTTGTGGTATTGTGTGTCAGAAGATTTTGAACCTACTGTTGTTGTCAGATCTATCATCGAGTTGGCAACAAATAGAAATTGTGACCTGCGGGACAACATTGAGCTGTTGAAGGGACGACTGTATAAAGTCATTGGTCGGAAAAGGTTCCTACTTATCCTTGATGATGTATGGAATGAAGATCAACATAAGTGGGAGGAGGACCTAAGGCCACTGTTGTGCTCTTCTTCTATTGGTGGATCAGGAAGTACGATAGTTGTGACAAGTCGATTGCAACAAGTAGCCTCTATAATGGGAACCCTTCCACGCCATGAACTAAAAATACTAAATGAAGAAGAGTCATGGAAATTATTCTCAATGAAAGCATTTGCTGAAAGAGGAGTGCAAGAGCAAGCAAAGTTGATCTCAACTGGAAAACGCATTGTCAACAAGTGCAAGGGACTACCTCTTGCTCTAAAGACAATGGGTGGCTTGATGAATTCAAAACAATCGGTACAAGAATGGGAGGCCATTGCAGATTGCAATATTAGTGATACGAATAGAGGCAAAGATGAAGTAATGAATATATTGAAATTGAGCTACAAGCACTTGTCATCTGAAATGAAGCAATGTTTTGCCTTTTGTGCAGTTTTCCCCAAGGACCATGAGATGGAAAAGGACATGTTGATCCAACTATGGATGGCAAACAGTTATATTCATGAAGAGGGAGCAATGGATTTGACAGATAAAGGTCAATTTATTTTCAACGAGTTGGTTTGGAGGTCTTTTCTTCAAGATGTGAATGTGAAAAGTTTTGTCCGTGGCAATATAATATATAAAAGAATGGGATGTAAAATGCATGATTTAATGCATGATTTGGCTATAAGTGTCACAGATGAATGTACACCTTCAATATATTTGAGCAAGGAGAAGGTGCTCCAAAAGAACATCCAGCATGTGCACATGTCAAGTGCTGAATTCGAAAAAATTGGTGGATTACTGAGAGGAACATCATCTCTCCGTACTTTGTTAATCCAATCAGAACAAAAAGATCTTGATGGGTTAAAACCGATGTCATTGCGAGCATTGTCTTGTGACAACTTTTCTTCTATTACCCGCAGACAGCTCATGACGATTGCACATTTACGATATCTTGATCTCTTTGGATATGAAACTATTACATTGCTGCCGAATTCAATATGTATGATGTACAACTTGCAGACATTGAGGCTTAGTTGTGGCTGGCTAAGGTATTTACCGGAGGGTATGGCGACAATGAGGAAGCTCATCCATATTGACCTTTCCTTTTGTTCTTCTTTGAAACGGATGCCACCAAATCTTGGTTCATTGCGCAATCTTCGTACACTGACAACATTTGTTGCACATAGTAGAGAAGGTTGTGGGATTGAGGAGCTCAAAGACATGCAGGATCTTGGCGATATATTGGAACTGAGGAATTTACGAGAAGCAAAGAGTGGATCAAAAGTCAATCTCCATGAGAAAAAGAATATAAATAAATTATTCTTAACTTGGGGCTCTTTTAGAGGCCGCCCAAATAAGAAGGTCAGTGGTAATGAAGAGCAACTTCTTGAGTCACTTGAACCTCACGATAAATTGCATGTATTT
>JAUNZO010004552.1:0-106716 GCA_031894775.1 Chloris gayana | reverse complement strand
GTTGAAGCCCACACATTCGTCAAAGTCCATTAATGTACAAATTCCATGGGCCGGCCCCAGCGTACTATACTCTAATGATCTTTTTTTTTTGCGATGATACACTCCAATCATATGCATCTGGCTGAGTCCAAATTGTTACAGCTGAAATGATGGTCCAGATTGTTTTTGCATTATTGCATGTATATGTAGATAGCAAGTTTTGGACTCTAAATCCAGGTGGATTATGCCAGTTATTAGCAAGCTAGCTGGATCGTCGCAGGTACGCCATCACACCTAGTCCCGTGACAAGGGCGGCACCAGCAGCCACCCCACTGTACGCCGCGGCCCAAGCGTCCCGGCTCGACATGCTTACCACCGTGCTGCCACCGGAAGCCACCGCACCGGAAGCCACGCCTTTCCTGCGCCCTGTGGTGCCCGAGTAGTCCAAGAATAGCCTGAGGCCCTGCAAAATTCAGAAAATACCCTGCGTCAAGGACCATCGAGGTGCAGCACAATTAATGCATCGGAGTTGAAATGGGGAGGTTAAAGCCACGGCCGCATATGCGTGCCTTCCATCCAGCCATCCTGGCATGGTCCACCGCAGCGGCGAGGTCCTCGTCGGTCGCGAGCACCACCTTGTCCCGGTCCTCGTCTTCATACTGCGCGCACGCAACAATGCAAACCGGTTATTACTTCTTCTTCAGTCCAACAAATTAACAATGTGATCGTGATGTCAAAGTAAAATTGGCCAGTTAATTACGTACCAAGATTTGGGGCAGACGGTCGGGATGGATGTCGGTGCCGAGCCTCTGGAGGATGCAGGTTACCAGTGGCGTCAGGCTCTGCACATCTGCAGGCGAGCATTAGTTTGTCGGAAATGCTACAGTGATACCGCTACGTTACTTATCAGAAGTCACTGTACCACAGCCAAACCGGTGCATCCGTCCTCGCCTGTCCTGAAGCTTGAATGAGAAGGATGACGAGAATGACGCCTCGCTGCCACTGGGTCCCTCCTGGTGAACTTCGGACAGTATCTGGGACCTTGTTGCCTCGCTGATTAACCAAGGAAATAGAGCAGAATCCAACTCATTCAAACATTTGACCAGCAGGAGACAAGATGTTTTAAGACTTGAGCAACCTCATCTGTGAATTGGTGTCTGTCTCGCCGTCCACGGGGCCCAACGCCATTGCAGAGTCCCAGAACCTCTGGATCATGGAGATCGCAGCATCATCGTTCCCAGCTCCATCGTTGCTGCTCTCGACCTGTGTCATTGTGCAAACAGTAGGACTCGTCTATTTATCTGAACTTCTCTGTTCTGAAGCAACATAACTTGCACAACTAGGCGACACATGGATGAACAGAGCTTACGATGGAGATAGCTGCGTGTGTGATGTCGATCACATCAAGAATGGAAACAATGGAGCCATCTGTAAAAAATAAGCATAGAATTGCTTCAGATCATCTAATGTTTGAAAAATCATATGGCTAGATGACTATATAAATATCACAGCAGTCAATACGAAGTTTGTTTATGATACTATATATAATTGTTTTACCTCTATCCATCACCGGAAGATGCAAGAACTTGCGCTCCTGCATTATCCGCAGTGCGTCCAGTATAGGCATGTCAACTGTAGCGCATTCAGGGTCCGGAGTCATCACCTGGAGTATTTGCATCATTTGATTTCTTGCTTCTTAACAGTAACTGCTAGTAGCTCGATCTACAATACAGACAACTGGTTGGTGTGCAAAAATTCTATTGTACTTACCATGTCAACCGGGGTGGAATCGGCGTGCAGGTTCTTTGCGATAACACGCATCAATATATCCCTTGAACTGCCAAGCATGATGTGAACAGCAGAAATTGGTAACCAAGAATGAAGGCAGACAAGATCAATTCACAGAATAGAGCAATGCAGCCTGCTAGCTCACGCACGTCAGGATGCCCTGAGCCTTGCTTCCAACAGCTACAACGACCGAGCTTGAATTCCCCTCAACCATTTTCTTGGATGCTGCAAGTACCGAATCGCCCGGTGAAACGATGACAACCCTGTTGACCAATATACAGGTAGAGAATTAACGAGAGCAAGCATTTGAGTGAAGACACTGGTACAAATTATTATTGATTGGAAGGGTTCTGGAAACCAACGTTGAGTCCGCATTGGAGATTGCCGACAAGCAAGGCCTGAACATCTGCTCCTTGAAAGCTTCAACGATGGAATACTTGTCATCGGTATCAGCCAGTCTCATCACGGCTGCCTTCCCCTTCTCCGACACCCTCTCCATCCTGGCAATGGCGTCGTAGAGGCACTTGGCAATGTCAAGCATGGCGACCACCTCACCATTATCCACCACCGGCAGGTGTCTGAACTTTCCTGAAACAAATGTTCTTTCCTTGAGTTTTTGTACAACGTTGCACATAATGGATGGACCAGGCAGGCAGGGACGAGGATGCCAGATTTGGATCAACCTTGGACCATCTTTTGCAGCGCCTCGACGGCGAGCGTGTCCGAGAGGACAAAGACCGGCTGCCGGGTCATCACCTTCCACACCGGCGTCTCGTCGATCTTGAGCTCACGCGCGATCACCCTCGTGGCAATGTCCTATATACAGATGATGACTAGCTTTGATCATATGAATTGGGATAGCGACACACATTGGAAATGAGGAATGGTTAGAAATTGGATTTTTTTTTTGTTTGGTTAGACCATTGTGAACGATGAAGACTAAAAAAGCTTAATTAGCACGGCGACCTTGTCAGTGAGGATGCCGCAGAGCAGCGCATTAGAATCGGTGAGGAGCGCGGCGTCGGCCCTCCGTGCGGCCATCCTCCGGCATGCCTCCAGCACGGTGGTGCCCTCTGGAACCGTTAGCGCCCGGGACAGGCGCAGCCGCTCACGTGCGCTCGCCGCCGGCGCCCATGGTCCTGCACCCACGACTTGCTCCGGTCAGGTAATCTAAAAAAGACCCCTTGCCGTACGGTTCAATCGATGACGAAAGAGATTGAACGGGTACATAGATCGGGAGAGCCCGGGCTTGGGGGTCTCGCTGATGGTGGCTGCCCGGCGTCCCATGGCGCCGCTGCCCATTGACAGCATCCGCCGCGGCGGTGACAGGCCGCCGACCATTGCACCGGACGGATGGCACCAGGTTTGGGAAACCAAAGCCAAGAGGTGAAAATTACGTCGAGGGTAAGGTCACCAGGCTGCTTCCCGTGCTATTTTCTGCAGGTGAAAATGCACGTGTAAGTCCACCGGGCGCCATGACTGCAGCAAGGTCCAATTATAACTTGCGGTGGGGAGTACACGTACTTTTTTTTTGAGGGCAGGAATACACGTACCTGAAATCGTCATAAGTATATACTCTATTTCAAATTGACTGAACTTCAGAAAACTAAAACTTTGCATCGGAGTACAAACTTTGACAACTGAGATTCCACATATCTGACATATTTTCATTTTCCTGAATTTGTGGTTGACAAGTTGGGGCATGCCTTGAAATTGTAGTTTTGCATCGCAATGTTTTTTTCTAAAAAAAATCTTTTAAAAGTCGTAGTCTTATGCCACTCTGCCGCAAATAGTCACACTTTTTTGAAATTTACTCTTCCATCAGCATTTAAGTTTGTGGAATGTGAAGTAACATGTATGGCGGCCCAAGCATACTTGGACGACTATATTTCAAAATATTATTTATAATATTTTTCGTTACTCCTATTTATTATGATTTTCTATCATGAAGATAAGAATTGAAGGACTAGCAGCACGCCAGCATACATCATCAAGATACTCCCAATCTTTAGTGATGCAGTGGGACTAAATGCAATTGATATTCACGATGATACTCCAATCTTTAGTGATGATCAGCCTAATTGCTGGATGGGGCCAATAGCAATGGATTTGCAGTGTTGAGATTTTTGCTCGGCCGGGACATTGATCAGCTTGTTAGATAAATCGGCCTTCGTCATACTTGATGTAACTCCCTAGGGTAAAAATTTGGCTAGTGTGACTCCGATTTAGAATGGACCACACACACTCACTAGTGTATTTACACTTTCATCCTCACTTTGCGTAAAAGAGTTAACCCGAGGTTGACAATCTTGGACAACGAAACCATATATCTTGACCTTACACTACTTCAAAAGTCTCATAGCGTATGCCACCGAAGCCTTGGTGTCGGGCCAGCGAATGCTCACCACTTTTTTGGGCCATGGCTCATGAGGCAAGACCTGCCACTGAATATGTACCGTGTGGACAAATATTTACACCACTTTTCATGACTGCTTCGTTCAGGGTTTTCGCTAACTCCTCCTCCTCTCTCCATTTGCCACCTCCTCGGCATTTGTTTCTTGCTGCCTCCTCTTTCTCCTTCTTAATGCCACCTCGTCACCATGGTGACGGTATGGCTATGAAGAGCCATTGGCATGATTGCGGGTCTTCACGTGCGTGGCAGTGCATCCTCTCCTACGGAAGAGCATAAGGAGTGGGGACTCTGGTAGCAACGATTAGCTAGTCGTGCCGAGAGGGTGACCTTCTAGGTTCAACGACGTGCAACATATGAAGAAGAACATATTGTTGCAGGCACCATGCCAATGGGCCTTGGGCTATGGTGTCTCCTATGTGATTGTAGATTACATATATAGCGACCATAAAAATTTGAAGTTGCAATGTGTTGTCTGGAATTCAACCAACAAAATTAATTGAGCCCAACATAAAACAGAATTAGATGTCATTCTTGTGCTACGAATATGGAAGTCTTGATCTACATGTGCCCCTTCAACTCAGTTTATCCGACCCACTGGCCGGTGGTGAAATCTATGTGGGGCGAGCCACGATTGCTGGCCCAAAACATGGAGGCGTATGTGACCGGCCATGGTGGCAGCCACGTCTCCAAGGGCAGGTCCATCACCGTAGGGCGCTCCTTTGGTGGGGCTTCTTGTGCTACGGCGGACAACCGGAGTTCCAGCGCCAACGCGTGGTGATAGCGACATTCATCATGTGCTAGGGGTTGGGGTTCAGCTCCCATGCTCACCCTTGTGCTTATCGGTATAAAGTCTTGGCCTCTCTTCGTTGATAGCGTTGCGGAAGTCTCAGGCTAATGCCCATTTTTGGTTGATCATCGTTGCCTGCACTGGCACCCCCGGATGCTGCTCCTCTCCCTCGAGATGTCGGTGAGGAGACTCCACCCACTAATGACTCTCCGGGTTAAAACTCAGTCCATTCAGGGCATGTGATGGCGCCTTCTTCAAGGCATCACATTGGAGGTCTTTCCACAACATTAGTGCTTGGCCTAGGGCATACGGATCTAGTGCGCATGGGCTTGGGCTCCGGCGGCTGCCATTCGTGGGGGCGTGGAGGCAACGGCTCGTGACAGGTTACGCCATACGGATCTATAGCAGGAACCGGCTCTCGAAGCTCCCCTTCATGGAGGCGTGGAGCTAGGGATCCACGGCGACGCAGGCGTCCGTGGATCTAGCGCGCAAGGCCTTCGGGGCTCCCCTTCGTGGGGCTCGGAGGCGATAACCAGCATCGGCGCATGTGTGCACGGATCTAACTAGCATAGGCACGGGCACCAATAGCCCCCTCACGTATTACTTCTTTCGTAACTTTTGAAGATGGTCACGATAATGTGGTATAAGGTACAACGATAGCGCAGTCGGGTTGGCATCGTGATCCGAGAGTAACAGGATGACTCGTTGACGTGGTATTCCTCATTAACCTACGACGAGTACTCCCCTCGATGAGTTGGTGGCCAGTGTTGGATGCATATGCCTATTGCAGATCAGGGTGGCAGAGGTTCCATTACATAAGATCGCCATGATCTCAAGTTGCGGCATCCTGTTATTCTACCTCGTTTCCGGCTGTGTGGTAGATACATCTATTCATAGTTGACGAGAAGTTTGTTGTTATATTGTTCATTCAATGAAGTTCACATTTTCAACAAGTGAATCAAAAGGTTGTTGAATAGTAACGATCTTTAGTACTATTACTCATGTACTAAAGTTTTTCTTTGCTATTTTTTTAGAATTATGTTTTAAAAAGGGTTGTGTGTAGTCATGCAGAGACCGTAAGACCGTGTGTGATGCTACATAGGCCGAAATGCAATCATGTCGTTATCTTAAAATAAAATAAAGCATTGAGCATGCACGTGTTCAATGATTGATTGAAGACAACGGAAAAATAAACTACCAAGCTCGCAAGCTCATCTGGCAAACAGGATCCAAAAGAATGATTCACGGGGAAGACATTCAACAATATCCTATCAATCATTACTGAGGTGGTTCCAGATCAGTACAACTTGAATTTTGATAGGATTGATGATGGCAGTCATTGGCAAGGCTGAATGAATAGGTACGGTAGAAGTGGTAATAGAAAATAATTATCAGGATTTTTGTAGTCGGTTTTGTATCAAGAATAATGGTTGGTATTCTTTTTCTTTTTTCTTTGATTATCATGGTAATTTCTAACACCTATGAATGTGTTGTTTCCTTTAATTACTCAAATGAATAATAAATATAATAAATTATTTATTGACAGGTAATATAATAGTGCAAAAACAAAATAATTTATTGTAAATTATTTAACAAAAATAATCAAAATATATTTTTTCGACCATATTGATACTTGATTATAGACGATGACATTGTCGTCTTTGTTCTTCATGAAAAATAGGTCTTCAAAGCACAAGCCTAGTCTATCAAAAAAAAAAAGCACAAGCCTACAAATCAAGGCCCATAATCGATACCAGATCACTAGGGCCCCCAAAGAAAAGGTCAGGTCCATCATGCCAGCGTTGCCGAATCACATGATGTATCCAACGTGATTGAATATATTTTACTTGTTCCAGAAATTTGCTTTGGTCAGCATGAAACAAAGGTTTTTTCTGGCAACCATAAATATTGAAAGGTTATTTGAAATTTAAATTCATAATATATGACATTCTGTTTCTCAAATGAGTAATGTCCATGACTGGACCTCGAACTTGTAGCTGGTCCTATCTAGGTCCCAAAGCTCTTGATTTGCATATTCCAACACCTAAACTTACTAAGTAGTTGACTTGTGACTCAAATCACCTAATTAGTCTTAATATGCTGACTTAGTTCCACATCATAGGCATGACGTCCCAATTAATCAATTCGTCACTTGTACTAATATTTTACGTACTTTAAAAAAAACAGAAAGAAATATGTTTCGTATACATTTTCAGTTTTTTTTCTCACTTGGTTTCTAACTTTGATGTGGTCTTGGTAGTATCGAGATGATGGATTTCTACACTTGAGGGTGACAAATGCCTGCAGCAAAAACACTAAGTGGCATATTAGAATTAATTAGGGTAAGAGAGATTGTAAGTGAACCGATTAGCAAGTTAGAGAATTTGAATTTGCAAATTAAGAGTTCGAACCTACATGACACCCCAAGACAAAAACCAGTAATGTCCTTCACTCATCTCGAATTATCTGTACAGTCCAGTGGTACGATGGGTTCACACTACCACACCGACGCACTCGTAGCGGCGGGCCAAATGGGCCTGTAGCGGCGGCTAGGCCGCGCCGCCGCTACGCCTCCGCAGTTAGAAATGGAGGTTTGTAGCGGCGTCCGTCACCAACCGCCGTTACGATGGTTTTGTAATGGCGGTTGAATAGCCAACCGTCGTTAATAATAACCTTATTAATGGCGGTTGTAGATGCCAACCGCCGTTAATACGGTTATTATTAACGGCGCACGACAATATAGACCGCCGTTACGAAGGCCTTTGTAAAGGCGGATTATATTACCAACCGTCGTTAATATTTGAATACCACAAAAAAAATTAAATTACAGTAAACCAGAAATACAACAAATCTCATAACATACACATATATTAATCACAATTCATTGACATCTCAAAACATTCACATATATTCATCATCCAATGTTTACTTCTCAAAACAAATCAAGTCACTTGCATATATACAATGTATATGAAGTCTATCAAACTACTTTCCTAATCCACTCATCACTATCTTCACTACCATCGTTCACGAATGGTCGTGTCGAACCACACCACTCATAGAGAGAACGATGGTCTCTAGCGCTCTCATTGTCTTCGTCGAAGAACCTGTCAGCAGGAGAGATAACCTCTCCGAGCAAGAACCGACACATCCGCTCCACAATCAGTAACACTTGATCCGAAGTCGGATGTTTCGATCCTTGTGGGAACCCTTTATTCTTAAAATCTTGTAATATCTGTTTGTCCGTTTTGGTTCTCTCGTCATTAGAATTTCTTTATTAACAAGATTGCAATTATAATTAAAATGAATCAAATTTGATAAACTCAATAAAACGCACCTGTTGGTCAGTCTCTTCAATAATGGCATACATATAACTCGAGAAGCTATTAAAGTACAAACAAGTGTAGTAGCTACAGTGGACACTACCTTTCACTTGTTTAACACACTTATAAAATAAAGGAAATAAGTTACTATTTTGTCAATCACACCGATAGTAGGACAACGGCGTAGAGAAGTGAGACAAATGTATCTTACCGAGAATTTATGCCGAAAGTACATATTTTTCGGCTGCCTTGGGTTGTACGGCCCGCTAGCCTTTACATAATTCTCGTATGCACTGGTCCATCATAAAAACGTATAGTTAGATAAAACTATCATTTCTGAATTATAGATGTCTACGATGATTAAGTACGTACCAATCAATGACGCTCACGATGTCGAAGTAGCCCCTTTTGTCCAACTCGAGGTCTGTCGAGGACAAGAAGGTACCCATTTCTCGGCATAAGGACAAAGCAGATCCAGTGATCACTACAAGAATGATCGTATGCGTTAGTATTCTAGAGCCTTTCAATGCAAGAGAAGATGAAAAGACTTGTTCGAACTTACTTGTAGTTGTAAGGCGCGAGAATACAACATCCGTCTCCGCCACTTGATGAAGCGATTATAGATGTAGGTTGCCACATCGGATCTAGCTTTGGATGTCATCTCGGCCTTGAGTTGATCTAGCTCCTCAGTGCTTCATGTCCTTATACTTTGGGTCCTTCTCATTTATCCGCGGGTTGATCACGGATTGACATATCATGTTCGGGTTGAGGTACCCGACCCTCCAATCTGATCTATTGATTTTCTTTTTCTCAAATGCCGAATTCATCCTAAATGAAGCATAAGTCAAAAATGAACGAGATTAATGCTTCAAATATGAGAATATGTACGAGAATTGATATTTGAAATAGGAGATAGAAATTAAATGGGGTTACTTACAAGCACCGAGAGGGTTATAAAGATTGTGTCCACCTTGCCAAGCCGGAACATAGTGTGAAGATCATTGAAATACAGTCCAAGAACCGAGTCGGCTTCATCGTTGAACACGTGTGTTGGAACTTTGCACGTGATGACCTCGACTCCAAGCTTCGATGCCCGGATGTACCGGTCGTGCAGCTTACGCATCGCGCCCGGCAGGTTCTTGTACACGATCTTCGATCTAAGCGGCTTGACAAACATGAATGTGGGGTAATCCGTGTCATCACCGTCCTTAAATACGTTATCATCGTATGAGATCGGTTGTCGGGACTCGACACGATCTACGGCTTAGGAAGCTGTGGATTGCATCTCCTCTTCAATGAATCTAAGTAAGCTTTAGTGTTTGCTTGAGTTTCGGGCGATACAATCTTGCGCTCCCGAGTCTCCGAGATTTCAGGAGGACTCGTCTTAATTGCCTCGATGATCTCGAGGCTACTCAACCGCAACCGCTAGAGACGCGTCCATGGCGATCACCGCCAATTCTTCATGCTCGAACTCCCTCTAGCAAGATGTCTTCGGAGTTAGGGACGTTAGGGAGGATTGGGCTGTGGACAACTTCCCCGCTATGTCATCCGCCTTTCGAGATGCGAGATAGTATTTTCCATTCGCCCTTTCTCGCGGATGGAGCTCGGGTCTAATGTCCAGTGCCACAAGATCTCTACGTGCACCGAGTCCATCCTTTGTCTTACCGGGTAGGTCAAGAATAAGTTCGCTAGTGCTGTCATATACGCCCTTCCCAATGTGCATCCGATCGAATGCATGAGTCACTTCAAATTCCGCCTAGTAATTGAGGTATCCGAAGAAAATAGATTGCTTCTTAAAGGGCGTGTGGGCTTTGCACTTTGGAACTCCCTTCACCGGTTTGCCAAACACAACTATGATGTTCTTTACCGTCTCGAACACGACACTAGGGGTCCAACGTCGAGGTTCTTCGCCTTCCTCAATAGTGCCATCAAACTGTCTCTTCAACAAGCGATACTCGTGGTTTCGTGCTAAGAATCAACGGTTTCGCGTGTACACTATCTTTTGGGATGATGGAAGATACACATGGGATGTATCATCAACGCATACAAAACAACCATACTTTCCTTTGACCTGTCCCGATAGCGCCCTTAGCACTGAGGAATCACTTATCGTCACAAAAATGATGGCTTTGAGCAAGAAGGGCGCTCTACGGTGCTCATCCCATATACTAACCCCTTCTAACCACAATTTCTGCATGTCTTCCAATAATGGTTCCAAGAACACATCTATGTCGTTACCGGGTTCTTTCGGACCAAATATAAGGATTGTCAATAGTAGGTACTTTCTCTTGTGACACAACCATGGTGAAAGGATGTATATTGACAGTATAACTCGCCAAGTGCTGTGCGGGTTCCTCAATTGACCATGAGGATTCATCCCGTCCGTACTCGGAGCAAACCGTATGTTCCTTGTCTCTTCGGAGAATTCTGGATGGTTAGAATCAAACTTTTTCCACTGGGTCCCATCAGCTGGATAACTAAGTTTCTTTGAGTCCCCGGGGCGCGAATGCCACGTCATCGGTTCAGCATCCTTAGGGTTGGCAAACAAGCGTCTTATCCGATCAACAACGGGTAAGTACCACATGACCAAGGCATGAATCTTCGTTTGTTCGCTGTCATCGACGGTGATGCTTTTCTTCCTCTTCCTCGCATTCTTGTTGCTCTTCTTTCCACTAACAACCGATGTGTCCGCATCATAGTCGTCCTTGCACTTGAACCGACTACACTTGCATCTTGGGCATCTCACGGCGTCCTTGTATTCCCCCGATACAATATGCAATGATTTAGGCACGCATGAATCTTTTGCACGCCCAACGAAAGCGGGGTTATGAGCTTCTTAGCAATATAGGTGCTTTTTAGTCAACAAGTTGGGCTTCGATAGAATGTCCGAAAGGAGTTCTAACAAATCCGTAAAACTAGCATCTGACCAACCATGGATGGCCTTTAATTTCATCAGCTCAAGTACCGTACGTAGCACAAGTACACCATTTTTCACATCCCTTAGATTCCTCGTATAGTGGATCCTTCGATGCTTTCTCCAGCGATGCAAAGTTGCTCAACCCTCTCGTTGTCCCTCCATCGAGTAAAACTTGCGGTTCAAAGTGTTGCAACATTTCCTCAACATCAAAATCACATGACTGTTCTGTTACTTCCTCGGCTCGAACGGGCTCCTCATCTTCAACATTGACACGGTCGTGAACATCAAGGTCATCGTCGGCATCACCATCAACAGATTGCTCGGGTATTGCCTCCACCGCGTCTTCACCATGCTTTGTTCACCGGGTGTAGTCCTTAACAAAACCTCTCGTTATTATGTGTGAATTGATTATAACCGTATCTTTCCACATTTTCTCATTTTTGCAATCACGACACGGACAATGTATTTCATCCCTTCCTTCTCGCTTAGCATGTTGTGCGGCCTTCGTGACAAATGTCTTAACGTGCCCTCGAAAATAACTTCCCGTTCTTGACGCCTCATACATCCAAGATTTATCCATACCTTAAACACTACACATCAAAAATAATAATCACTTCAACAAACATGGAACAATATATCTCGTAGGATCAAGTTTTGTGAGCTACAAATAAAGTGACCAACTAGATACATAAATTATTTTAACGAAAAAAAATAAATTTCCTCCTTTACCTAACCTAACTCTCTATGCATCTATCATGAGAAACCTAGATATATAATTTTCCTCCATGAAGAAGCCTAGAGATACAACTTTTCTCCATTTAAAAGACTCAAGATACAAATAGATGCACAAAAACCAACCATTGCTCTACAAATCTAAAGATTTGTGACAAATGGGCATAAAATTCAAAGTAAATTACAAAGCCAAAATTCTACTAGATTCCAACATGATAACTAGAAATAGTGCATGGGATAGATTCCTCTTACCCTAGGGAACAGATCTATCCAAGAAAAACGAACTCAAAACCTTCCCCCTTTGTTTTTCGAGTTTTGCCCCAATTTTCGGGCCGCCAACGATGGAGAAGCTCATCGTGTTGTCCGAACCCGTGTATTTATACCCGGGAATTTGTACCGGCGGTTGGAATTGTCCACCGCCTCTGAAAAAACTTTAGTAACGGCGGATGACAATGTCAACCGCCGGTATAAATGCTGGCCCATTTTAGCGGCGGTTGAAAGACAACGCCGCTATGTCTCTATAGCGGCTGGCATTTCCAGTGGCCGGCCAAGCACTGTAGCGGCGGGTCGCTTTGGCCGCGCCGCTAGGCCGATTTCGGCCCTGCCGCTACAGTGCCGTTTTGCTGTAGCGTCAGGCCTAAACAATGACGAAAGTTGGGCCCATTTATCTAGTTCACCCATTTGGCACATGTGTAATCTGTACTCATGTCCATCCTCCATCACAGTTTCCTTGCTCGAGCAGACGAGTCCAAAAAAATCATTGTGTGTACATTATGCATGAACTCCTCAAAACAACACACCAATGGTGTGACCCATGCACAGTGGCGTGGGCCAGGAGTTGTTGATGTAGTCCGTGCACCTAACCCCGGCCCACGGGAAGCTTCTGCATACTGTTGCTGCACACCCGCTCCGGGTCCCCCTAAGCAAAGCTGGATTGAAGTTATTGTGTAGTTTCTCTTTTGTGATTGATGGTTGATTCTGTAATGATAAAACATAGTAATATATCTGATTAACCTTTCTTTTAGGAGTTCATGGTTTAATCCTCAATTAGCTGGAAGTGTTTTAGATTTTCGAGGGATGATCAGGGCATGCATATATCCTCACTGGTTCACATGTATAAATATTGACCAATGGTATGTTGCGTGAGTTTTGTGACTGTCATTTGACTAAACATTGAATTCTGTTGCATTTGTTGAGATGCTGATTGCAGATTTGTAGAACGATATTTTGTACCTACGGAAAATACAGTAATATATTTCTACTCTACTATATGTTGAATTATGTGGCCTATTATCCAAATGATGATGGTTACCATTGTAGTGCGCTAGCACATGTCAAATTTATTCAAAGTATTTTCGTCGGTATCATCTAAAGATGTTACTTAGGCAAAAAGCAAAAGCTTTATGATAGGGGTGATACATGCCTTGACAAGGAGTAGAAAAGAAACCTAAAGCCCATATCGAAATTAATATAATAATATATGAACTAAGTCCTTGATGCCAAGTTCTCGAAAAGCAAGATGAGCCTTTAGCCGCAATATATTCATCTATCCAAAAACGAGTTAATGGAGCTTGTTATCTTCTTTCACCCATGATTGCCACGAAGGAGATCCCACCATCCACGTCTACTGGATACGACACGCACTACATGTCGCACTCTTTAGTGAAACAAACTTTAAATTGACAGGAACTAGCAGCTCAGATGTCCGGAATCACCACAATAAGATTCCAAGACTACGCACCAGATATGCGCCATGCTGCAGAAACTTGAACATTTTTACACAAGGACGAAATAAACTGTGGAAGCGTAATAATCCCATCATTCACCATAATAAAACACATAATGTCTCTAACCCTTTTTTTTTCGCCTGCAGACACCCTTGCAGCAATTAATTATTGCCACCACAGCTCCGACGACAGCAATGTCTCACCCGTCTTGTATAATATAATGTGTGATTGGGCACGCTGTATCGAGGTCCATTGCCAAGAAACCGTACGTTGCGGGCAATTAAGCTGCACAGTGTGCTGTTGCGTCGATGTCAGCTGGACCCCACGAAGGAGAGGATGTGGACATGGCAACCACCCCCACCACCAGGGATCCATCCATGCAATGCAAGAGCTTGCTCTTTCTGAGGCCTTTATTCCACGCCGTCCCCAACGGGGAAGATGACAACATGTGCGGACGCGGGCGCGAGTCACAGGCGTGTGAAAAGCAGGGGAGGAGGATGGCGTGTGCGTTGGTGGTGACCGTGTGGCTGCAGGGTCTGGGATCTCCACCACAACTGCTGCCTCACCTGCCTTTTATTCCATCTACTTCATTTCTCCATCTCACCTGGTCCAGATTCTCTGCAGCTTGATTAGTGTCAGATGCATGGGCAGCTTTAGAATAGATATATCTTGATACATAAGAGAAATCAAAATGGGAGATGCTAGATAGTACTATATGACAAATATTGATAGGACAAATGAACTGCTAAGCTCCATCATCTGATAACAAACACAAAAACTACGATGACACATTTTGTTTGTACTGGGCATGCCAAATAGGTGAAATCAATGCGACTAAAATGTCAAACTCAGGTAGATAACAACGTTTGTACGAGGAAAAATCCGAGAAGCATGTGTGGCATTTTGAACGGCTACGTCGTAAGAAAATTGATGGGACAAACAAACCACCAAAGCTAGCTTTACCATAACAAGTAAATCCATAGAGGAAACACGAGCGAGTCTGATTGATGTACCATCTTGCCTAATTTGTAAAAGGCCAACAAACAAGTCCTCCTCTAATAGATCAATTTGTTACAATCAAATGAAGTATGTACACTCAAATATGTAACTAACCTTGACATATATATGTCCCGTCACATGTGGCCTCCTGTCGTTATCTTATCCTGCGCATATAGACCTTTATTCACTTTATCCTTGCTTCGCCTTGATTCTCATGGTGTACACCTTGGTGGCTTCATATATATTTGTTTCAGTTTCTGATCAAGTCCACTGACATAATGTAAAATAACATAGACGGGCCTCTAGGAATAGATGTTTGACAGTGCAAAGTTTAGTTTCTGAAATGAAAAAGTGAAAATGTAGGTTGCTCAACTCATTTCCTTGACTAAAATTTGTAGTTTACAGCGACCCTTCCAACGGTGTCACTAGACAACCAAACTAACATGCTCAATCATTTGAAGTTTTCATCAACGGAAAAGGTTGAACTTTGCAGTAGTACTGATGTAACCAGTATTTTTTTTCATATAATAAAAGCAATGCAACTGTCAAGTCATCATATAGCAATGTGTGTGTCTAAACACCTAATGAGAACCCCTCATATCAATTTGTATATAATGATTCTGCATATCCCTTACCCACGACAAAAATATATATCAAGTAACCAGCTAGCTGCAGCAAAGTATCACAAAACACCGCACACCATGACTAAATCTTCCGGACAGCCACAAAGGATCACCCTCCCAGTCACACATGCACCCACCCCCTATTTGCCCTCTCATTTACTTATTGAGAAAATTCCATGGCCTCAAAACTTATAACGCTTCCTTCTATGACCCTCAAAATTTCAACGTTCCCTATTAGGCCCAAATTCGTTTTTTGGTTCTCTAGATGGCCTTTCAGTCAATTTTGTGACTTGACGGTGTTAAGTGAGGGATAAAAAGACTGTTTTACCCCTGACTTAAAAATAATTAATTTTTTTCAAAAAAAATATTACGACTTTAATAGTGTCCTGATGCATTTGTATATTTAATTTTTGCATTTTGATTTCTTGCAAAAATGGTCGTAATAGTATTTTGCAAAAATTATTACGCCCAGGACACTATTAAAGTCGTAATAATATTTTTCTAATTTTTTTTGCTTATTTTTAAGTTCAGGGGTACAACGGACTTTTTACCCCTCACTTAACACCGTCAAGTTACAGAATCGACGGAAAGGCCATCCAGGGAACCAAAAACGAATTTGGACCTGATAGGGAACTTTGAAATTTTAAGGGTCATAGAAGGAAGCGTTATAAGTTTCGAGGCCACGGAGGGAATTTTCTCTTACTTATTCCCCACCAAAAGGCCAATATATATGTATGCCCTGGGGCTGAGTCCGTCTCGCACTCCAGCCACTCTCGCCACTCTTGAGAAACTAGGAGCACAAGCAGAGCACGCAGTAGAAGCTTCCTGCACGGCACTGGAAGCAGAGATCGAGGAGCATCATGTCGGACTGGGGCCCCGTGTTCATCGCGCTGGTGCTGTTCATCCTGCTCTCCCCCGGGCTGCTGTTCCAGATCCCCGGCAAGGGCCGGATCATCGAGTTCGGCAACTTCCAGACCAGCGGCCTCTCCATCCTCGTCCACGCCATCATCTACTTCGCCCTCATCGCCATCTTCCTCCTCGCCATCGGCGTCCACATGTACCTCGGCTAGACCGGCCAGCTTATTGTTAGGTACCGTAGCGGAAGCAAGTTCATCTCTGCTGCTGGTTAGCATGCTATACTACTGAGATAGGAGGGACAATGTGATTCGGTTATGTGTTCTCCAGGCATTTGTTGGCTTAATTAATTGTCTGCTACTATTTTTTTCAGATATAATTAATATAGTCGTATCTCTTATGTGCACTACTGTTTCTCTCTCGTCTTGATCATGATCTTTGATGCCTATTATTAGCATGACGCATGCTCGTAGCAGCTAATTGACAGAAGATTTAATCGTGATGGTAATAGCTGAGAACCGATTATTTGCAGTTCAGGGCTACTTTATTTTTTCCTCTAGCTTTTTTTTTTTTTTGTTTTTGTTTTCGACTCCAGACCAGTTTGTTAGCCGCCTGTTTCAGGTGAGTTGCATGAACTCGAAGGATTGGCTCTGCATATTCAATTCCAACCAGTTTTCGTAGTTGGATCAGCAAGCAGGGACCGTTTTTCATGGCATTGTTGTGAAACAGACGTCCCACCTAAACTATGACCATGCTCTTTAATTAAAATCCGTGCTTGTGAATGTGATCACGCTCTTCAATCCTGTGGCCCCTCCTGAAATTTAATTTTGGAGCCACGTAGTTCTCACAATTCATTTCGAGAACATTGTTCGGGGCATTTGTTCTTCTCCTAATCTATTTTGCCTGCTTAGGCTTCTCGAGACATGGAAAACAAATGCAGGCATACCTTGACTGAACATGATGGGTGAACATGAGTTTGTTAACATGTCCGTTCTCCAAGGATTCCCAGGATCAATATTTGTGGTGCTACTCTGATGTTAACATGGCAGGGGGCTCATTCCGTCATTTCTATGTGGCTGGTCTTCTCTAGTATGCAGTGCTACTCTGTTCTGTGAGTGGGTAACCATTCATCGTAGAAACGCTGGCATCAGAAAACCCAGCAACCAGTTTCTAGAAATTAGGATTTGTAAAACCAGTAAGGAGAAGATGCATCAAATTCTGCTGCGCATTTGAGGAAGAAAAAGAAAATGCTTTAAATCCTTTTTCATTGAAACCAGCATTTTCTAACTTTCAGTTGACATTGCAGTGCACACCCGTTTCTAATTTTGGGTCTAACAAAATCACTACTTTTATGAATTACTAAAGGATTTGCGCTGGTTTACTGCCATTTACTTTCCTACATTACGGACATCAAGAGTTATTGCAGCACGGTTGTAACTTTTTTCGAGTTAGACGACTCTGCTCCGCTCCTCTGTTCTATTCTGGTTTGGACATTTTTTATTGGGCCGGCCTTATATGCACTCTGCTCCGCTTCCTCTGTTTAGGCTGGAAGCATGTGGCCCAAATCAAATTAGACCCAGATTCCATCACAAATAGTACTGGTATAATCCAATCAAAATGGCCTGTATAAAACTGGCCCATTGTTAAATAACATGGACCCAAAAGGACATGTTATAACAGCCTAGATATCCTTGTAAACCAAAAACCCTATATCTTGTGTTTAAAATTCAAATTTGGATGAGTAATTCAGAATTTGGAAAAAGAATTAGCTTCATTTGAATTTCTTCCTGCGCCGTGGGTCGAATTCCTTTTCCCTCAGCCCAGCAGCAGCAAACCTCGCTCGGCCCAGCAACGCACAACACCAGCCCACCTAGCCCAGCCCGCGAAGCAACGAGTGCTCCTTCTACCTTTAGACTCCGCGCGTGACGTGAGCGCCGTCCGGACGCGTGGCACCCCTAGCAGCTACTACCGCCCAGCACGCGCGGACTCGCCCTACCTGCTCCCACCCGGCGCCTACCCCTATAAGAACCGTCTCTAGGTGCCGCGGCAACCCTATCCCACGTCGCGCCACCTCTAGCGCAGGAGACCCGCGGGTCCGCCATCGCCGCCGGGAGCCGAGCTACGGTCCGGTAGGTTCCGTCACCACCCTCCTCCTCTTCGTTCGTTGCTCGAGCACTCCGGTGCTGACCGGGCTTCTATTCGGGCAAGGAAGGACGAGCCAAGCTGTGCAAGTTGTCGACCGCCATTTCCTGCCCCATCGTTCTTCATCCACGGTGAGCCGGGCCTCTCCCCAAGCCCTATTCTTTGGTCCCCGTTGCATGCCCTATCATCCGGTGCTAATCCCCGTGCTCTTGACCATCGAAGCTCCGGAACGCAGGGTCTTGGTCACCGCCAAGCCAGCTCCAGCGCCACGCGTTGTCCCCGGTCACCTTCTCCGTGAAGCTCTTCTCCATCAAAGCCCCTCCGTCCAAGACCTGGGCAACCCGCGAGCTAGCCGGTAAGCTCGCACACCCAAGCCCCCTTTTTCCCCTTGGATTCCATGGTGATTTGTGCTCCTCCCTCGATTGCCGCCACGGCGTCGCCATGGGTGCCGGCGCGTTAGCGGCTAGGAGCTCGCTCATGCTCCT
Source organism: Chloris gayana (assembly GCA_031894775.1). NCBI lineage: Eukaryota > Viridiplantae > Streptophyta > Magnoliopsida > Poales > Poaceae > Chloris > Chloris gayana. The sequence continues at coordinate 87,946 of JAUNZO010004552.1, read as the reverse complement.
CTCCTTGGTCAACTAGTCCCGTGGAGTCCAGTAGATGCTTGTGCGCGCGTTAGATGGCAAAAAGGAGTAGGATTTAGGTAGGTTCATCGAGATCCCTTTGTCCGCCGCCACGCCGCTCGTCGGCTGCGAGGCTCCGACCATCTCTTGAGCCGGGGCTAGGTGTAATCAGAAGCGGGTGAGCTCGAGGTACCGTTTAGTGTCGTTAGTTTGCGATTTGGTGAGGTAGTGGGGTTTTGCCCCTAGCGCCGCCGCGAGCCATGGGCTCCGATGAGCTCGCGCCGCCACCCCGGTCGCAACCGATGCTCGGGAGGGGTGCTAGCATGTGCGCCGCAGAGAGAGGAGTGGGCTGGTGGCTTTGGATTTGCCACCGGCGAGCCATAGCGCCGGCAAGCTACGTTTCCGGCAGCCCGCGCAGCGGAGCGTGGCGGCGCCGCCCTTTCCGGTAGGGCTGGCGTCATGGTGACGTCGGCATGAGATCCACTAGTGAGGATTGGTCCATGGCTCCAAGTTTTGAATGCTCGGGTGGACGCGGTTCATGTGGACCAGAGAGAGAAGGGAAGAAATGGATCTGATCCATGGGAACAGTGTGGACCCGTGGGGATATTCCTGGGTTATTCTTTTTCCTTGAATTTCTAAATTTTCAAAATTCCTTTATTCTTTGAAAATTCATATCTTTTCCTGGAGCGTCGGAAAAATACGCGGTCGGTTACGTTGGACTCGTAGTGGCGTACTCTATGCTTTGGTGTAGTACTTAGCCATGTTCTAGTAGTGTAATTTCAGCCTTTACGATTCGATGCATATTTACCTTGTTTTGCATGCCTAACCCGTATTGCGTGATCCGTGGTTGACAGAGGGTGTTGAGGAGTTTCTACCGGAGCAACAGGTCGAGGAGTTTCCACCGGAGGAGCCGTACGAGTACCCCGACCCAGCCTAGGACCAGCGTTTTCAAGGCAAGCCACAATCCTTGACCACTTTTACTCCTACCTAGTTCTTGCATAATATGACTCATGCATATGAACTGTTACTTGCACTTGTAGTATTTCTCCGCCATACCATGCTATCTTTGCCACTGTTCCCCATAGGATGTTTTATTGTTACTACTTGCATGCTTAGTGATGCTTAGGTGCTTAATTGAACCCCACATGATGATTATACATGTTTTTGGGTGAAATAAATTGCAGGTGCTTCTTAGGTGTTGCGTTTCCGTATTAGCAACCAATTAGGTGTTTTGCCGGGGTGAGTGTAGATGATTAGGTGCTGGGGGACTTTTGGAGAGTCCCTATTTGGAGAGTGCCTGTTGCGGGCACAGTGGTGTAGGAGCTTGGGGTTACGGAGTTCCCGTGTGGTGATACCTGTTATTATTGAGACTCGTGGTTTGAGGAGAGGGATTGGTGACTCGTCCGGGCAGTTTGAGGACCGGTTCTTGTGCTTGCTTGCTCTTTGGCTTACTAGCATACCACGTGACCCGTATGGGCGTGTGCTGGATCATGATGCTTAGCGGATGACTAACTGGACTGCCGTGGTGTAGAGACAGGTGTTAGTGGGTTTTTGGAGCTTTGTCTCGACACATGAGTAGAGGATACCCCACTTGGCCGGTGGTAGGCCTTTCACACCTTCAGGACCCTTTTTCCGTGTTGTGGTTGGGGATCCCAGCCCTGGAGGATGGGCGCACCGGTCGATGCTTTGTTGATTGATCTTGTGAGTGTTTCGTGCTTAGGCCACGACGATGGTCCTAGGTTATAGTACCTCTTCATGTGGGTACAAATGCTTACTCTCTGTAGAGATATAATCTATACGTATAGCCTAGCCCAAGGATAAGGGCACTACCATTGAGCGACCCACTTAGCATTTACTACTTCTCTCCTCCGATAGGTGTTTTACTTCCGGCTTCGAGCTGTGGTTCCAGTGAAGGTGTGCTGGACTTTGCTGGACTTAAAACTTGAGCCTTGCAGGATTGTGTTGTTTCCTGCAATGCCACTTATAAAATTTGACTAATAATAAAACTTGATTCACATAGACTTTAGGAATAATTGCTTTAGGTGCTTAGCCCCTTGCCAATCCTCGAAATATCCCAATCATGTATACATTGTTACTCGGGTAATTGCGGCTTGTTGAGTACTTTATGTACTCACGGCTTTCCCACTTTGTTTTTCAGACGCTGGTACGGAGGAGCCCACCGAGCCGACCGACGGTGCTGTCGGAGAGGAGTGACGGTCTCGCCTGCACTCAAGAGCCTGTGGATTTGGTATTCATCATTCGTCGCTTCCGCATGTGAGACGCTTCCGCTAGTTGCCTACCATGTTTCTTCGTTGGCCTGTGAGCCACGTACTTGTACTCATGATGTTGAGATTTGAGACTATGATGTTGGATGATCTGTACTATCTTACCTTGATTTTATTCTATCCTATGGTTTTTTGATACTAATTATGTTGGATGTACGTGCCACGCTCTTGGAAGTGGCAAAGAGATATAAAGGACCTTGATCACACACTTGATGAAATTTGGGTCCTCACACATGTTCTCTAGTGTTGTGGATTGAAATTCTTTGTGGATTTCGTTACCTCAAAGGCCTCAGTGTAATTTTCTTTTTATAGAGGCCTTTTGCTCTTTGGGTCAGACAGTTGTCCTTTATATCCTTTTATGATTTCCGATATTGACGTATGCGTACACGTTTTTGTACTCCTTATCTTTTCGTACAAACATGTTTGATAAAAAAACCTTTTTTTTTTTGCCGAAGTGCACAGAATAGATGGAAGGGTATATAGTTATGAAGAAGATATGACGAATAAACTAAACAATCAGCACATGAGCCTCTACTCCAATCAGAAAGGCGAGAGGACTCTCAAAAGCTTGAATTACCCTACTACTGCCAAATGAATAGCATCGCTTGCAAAGGATCATCAAACAAAGCATCAGGAGCAAACGCATGGTGTAGATGCATATGGAACACAATCTGCACAAGAGCCACTACTCCAATCAGAAAGGCGAGAGGACTCTCAAAAGCTTGAATTTTAACACATTCCATCATTATTATCAGCAACTTAACAAATCAGCAGTTCGTCACCCAAAAATAGTACATTATCACAAGAGAACTTTTCCAACCCTAGCCTACTACTGCCAAATGAATGGCAGCGCTTGCAAAGGATCATCAAACAAAGCATCAGGAGCAAACGCATGGTGAGCAACACCAGATGCATATGGAACAGATGAAGTTGTTGCATCTTGCAACTCGAGTGAAGTGGTGGCCTGCTGTTCTTGGCCTGCGATTGGAAAAGGATGATGCAGGGACGATGGTAGAAGAGAGAGAGCACACTCCGGGCCCAGCGTGCCGGGAAGACTGCTGCTTCTGGTGTGGGTGTCTTGTTCAGGTAGAAGAGTATTGGGGCGGAATGCGTTGGGTATGCTACCACCGTTCTGAGAGAAAGTAAACTGGTCCGGTGCTCTGACGGATTCCGAGAATGAAATGGAGAAGGTCTGCTGATGATCGACCGAGTGCATGCTGTCATAATTCTGTCCTGATCTTGGTGTTGATTGTGGATAAATCGAGAACTGATTCCCTGCCAAATAATACTGTTTTTGTTATTTATATACTTTGTTGCTACCTTGGTGGCAAATGGTTAAAGTTTGCTAAAAAATGTAATTAACCTGTAAAAAGTCCAACAGAGTCTGCAACCAGACAACATTAAAAGGACTTAAATGAGTAGAAGCAGAAAAATTTCCAAAGAAAATAATGGATACAACAGGATCTCACATTTATGGATTGTATCATATTTAATTTTCTGTTGTATAAATATATATTTCATTAGCATAAAGAGATAGTCCCAGTCTTCAGAAATATAAGCATTTTTTAGTTTAGTCGAAGTAAAGCATTCTCTACTTAGATCAATTATAGGTATATAAATATTATATTTGAATAAAAAAGGCACAAATTGGGGTTCATCATTAATGCAATAGTATCATTTTCTTGTTTTCGGTCTTAACGATATTTTTGCTATTAGTATTTAAAATTATGAATGTTTGATATCAATGAAACATAAAAATGCTTATATTTTAAGATGGAGAAATTGTATATAAAAATCAAATAATGGTATCTAAACACAATTATAATACTCTACAATATGATCATTAACTTGCCAATTTTTCAAAATTATAGAAATTGTAATGTAAATAATGGTATCTACACAAAATTATAACTACACAATATGTTGCTACGTTATCGATTTGTCCAACATATATGTAACTAAAATGTGCAGACCTTGCTGGTAGGGAATGAGGTCCCTCAAATTCATTACATCATATTGTGGCGATCCAAACGCTTCCTACAACTTCGTTTCCTCCCGTCAAACTCAGATAGCATGTGAAATCTGCAAGTATATAGAACAACAAACCACCTTCACAAAAATTAATTTCAAATGGTGTGATATATTTTAGCTGCAAAGAAGTATATTTCTTTTTGTACATTGATTTCATATAGTATTTACAAATATATTTGGTGAAAATTTCAAAAAGTGCAACGTGAACTTTGTTATATATGTTTGCGCAGTTGGTCTACTTTGCAAAAAACCAGAAAATATATTTAAAACCCAGTTACAAAAGAGCGACAATGGATGGCAATAAAGGACACATCCTGCTTTCCGAAGCAGTACATAATACAAAAAAATGTTTGAGACGGCAATGTTATAGGATCATTATAACATCCCACTTTCGGAATATGTTGGATTCCGAAACTCAGTGAGATGATTTTGAATATGTTGAGCTCTACAATGAACATTACACATGACAATATGCTACAAATAAAGAACATTTTATATGTGAAAGCCAAGCAAATGCCTCTCGACATGTTCTCATTAAAATAAAATGGTCCTTTTTTTCAAACAAGACCGACTGATGCAAGATGCATCAGGAAGGACGAACTTTACATTCGTTGTTTAACAGTCAACAAAGGATTAACACTGACCGCTGGTTTCATGGTCAGTCAGTAAAGGATCTCGCCCCTAACCTCATGAAATTTTTTATTATTGAAACACAGAACTACAAAAACGATTTTTAGTGGCATTTATCAATTGAGGCTTAGTGACGTGTATTGCAAAATCCGCCACTAATATGGCTCCCAGGACGTGTTCACCCTTAAAAATTGATTTTTTTGTGACGTTCTTAGTTCAGCCTGCCAGTGTATTACCCATCATTAAAAGTAGGCTCATGCGTGACCCTTAGATATAACATTGATGGCTGAGATGGCACAACTCCGTGAAACCTAGCCTATATAAACAACAGTTATCCTCTAAACAGCCCACACACCCTTCAACCGCACACTCCACCAGCTCTCTCTCTCCACCAGCCCTCCTCCGAAATCAGCCGCTAACGCCCCTGCTCCGCCCCCTCTGCTCCATGAGGTTATTAGTTTATCAGACTTGAGTGCGTTGTTGCCCTGAGTGTGACTTTCTTAGGTTGTTTCTTTGTATTTGTAACAGATGATTGATGAGAGTAACGGAGCTTGATGCCATCCTAGCGAAGGTTGTAATCTCCCTCATGCATGTTTCATATTCTTAATACAATGTGTGATGCATGGTGCGTGCTCTAGAAATAAAAATATTTACCACATCATGTTAGTACGATGTTACAAGCCATGGCATTGATCAGCAATTAGATCAAAGTTGATATGTAAACTTCACTTTAGTTGTGCAGTATATACTGATCAAACGGAGCTTCAAAACAAGAACTTTAAAGACAAAATGTGATCAAGACTACAAGATTTGCACAGGAGGCAATATCATGATATGCATTGTTTATATTAATTGAATGTCTAAGTAGAGATGAAATTACCTGGATGCGTATATTTAATTAGGCAAATTTTGAATGGTACAAGATTTCCAACAAATCAATAATGCACTACTGGGAAACAACACGATTATAGTCACGCTACAAACACATTGTGCACCTGAAGGAACAGAATTTATAGTCAGCAGTACAGATACCTTTTGTATTAGGAAATGCGTGGATTTCATTAGGTTCAGTTTCGAGCATCAATAATACCAACTCTCAGAAAGGGTAGGAGCATTTGGAAGGATTGAAAACATGGGTCGACAGCTACTCTTGATTTTTGGGGGCTACAACCCTGCTGTTCTTGCTTTTTATTATTCTTTTTTTCCTGTTGGACTTTGTTCTTCTCTTTATGTACTTCTTACTTTTATTAATTAATAAAGTTCTGTAGGGGCGTGACTCCTCCAGCTTTATTAAAAAAAAGACTTTTCTTCATCAAGTAATTACTTCAGTCTGCACAGTATATTCTATAGAATGACAAATGTTTTACAGGATATTCCTCGGGAGTTCTATGACTTCTCAGCTACTGTTATTGTCTACTACTAATTTAATGAATAAAATTTGTATGGACCATACACTGTCCATTTGATTAGGCAGTAACAGGCAAAAACTAAAACTTGAGCTTTTAGTTGACTAAATTCTGTGTTTGACATGGTCTGTTGACTGAGCAGATATAGTTGTGGAGCCATATGGTGTAATTGATCCATAACCGCCCTTCCCTGAATTTAATGAATCTGCAGTTTTATGAATTTTTATTGGTTTATTGAAGTTAAAGTCATGGGCTTGGGAGTTGTGATAGCATAGAGTATCAATGGGTATAAAATATAACTAATTCTCTTTCTCTTAGATCTATAACTAATTCCATATAGGGCATATAACATGTATATAGCTTCTGCAAAAACAAAAACAAATACAATTCATGAGTTCAGTTGAACTAAAACAAGTAGAGTGAACTTCTCCTGTACACATGTCTTTATCCCTAAATAGATTCCTGCCCCCATTTCATGAACATAGCACATATGCCCTTACCTTTTGGAAAGGAATGACATGTTTGCCCCTAGAAAATATTAAAAATGTGCCATTACTTTTCAAAATACACAGTGAACATGACTAGTTGAAAAAATAAAGGCAAACATCCAATCACAACAATCACCCAAAGACATATAACGTATTTAGTTAGCATTGAACTAATATATGGCACTAATATGTACTGTTAGAGAAATGTAAACATTACATGTGATATTGGGAGAAAATTTAGAAAATATTGTGGGACAATTGGGGCAAAAGGTTACCTATGGATACTTTTTCATAGATATTCCCCCGTAAAAGTATATGCAGTTTACGTACCAATAAATTGATTTTCCCATATGACTACTTTAGCTCAGTTCGGCTCCACTCAGTTCATTAACGAACCAAACAGAGATTATATAGTTTAACTAATCAAATTAATGAGTTGGGTGAAGCTGGCTTCCAAGTTGCTGGTGAGCTTGACCTGAGTTAAAAGTTCAGAAGAAGTAAGTTCAAATAATGATAGAATATTATTCCATTGTGTTAATACAATGGACCTTTATTTCATCTTTTCTTGTTAAGAATATATCCCATATGTTTTATGTTGTCCTAAATTATTTCAGCTTGCTAAAATGAGCTAGATTTAGCAAATTATCGGATCGAGCTTACTCAAGTTTTTAGCTTGTGTGTGTGTGTGTGTGTGTGTGTGTGTGTCTACGTCTGAGTTGTGAGTGCCCGTGCGTGTATACGAGTGTCTACGTCTGTATTGTGTTCAGTTCACAAAAAAAATGTTTTTTAGCTCGGTTGTCTAACGAGTTAAGGCTAGCTGAGCCAATACGAGCCGAGCAAGCTTAATATCTACTCCTATTAGGATGAAACATGCAGAACACAATCATGTCTTTTAAGTGACTATAATTTCAGATTGGGTCCCTCTTAGAATTGGAACCCACATCAATTCAGGACCATTCGACTTACAATCAAATATGTATCCTTGGCATCATGGAAGGACATATACCAGTTGGAGCATGGCAGTGACATTCACTCAAGGACATATATGGTACATGTTCTAAATAGCATTTGAAGCACTCCTTAAGACTGATGCACACATTGTCTTTTTTTTTTTTTTGGATAGGGCACACATTATCTTTGGTATAGATGTTGTAGAACTTTCTTGAAGTTTGAAATCGCATGAATGCATAAGTCAGAAGGTTCTTTGCAGAACCAAAACAGCAAGGTTGTTTTCACAGAGCTAAAGAAGACCCTATGACTATGAGTTTTAGTCACAGAGATGACATGATGTACAAGGATAATATTATCACTGACGGGGCTAGCTACAATTAAAATGGTACAACCATTATGCGCCATCTCTTTGTTCGAAGCCCCTTGCTATGAGAATGACGCTTCGCTAACGTTTGGCTAAGTCGTCGAACCCTCACGCTAACCATTAGCTTCCTCAATAGCAAAAGCGCTTCTATAAAGTATGGCTCCATTTACAATGGAGAGTATATATCAAGCTTAACGATATATTACGTATGAATTTCAAAATTCAAGGCTTCCTGTATCTATCCTTTTATTGTCACATGAAAGCATACTGCCGCCTTACATTAAACTCCAGTGGTAGCTAAATTAAAGTCCTATTATGCATTCTAATGAAGATGTCTCAACGGATTACAGCACAAGAAGCATTCATTTTATTTGCCTACGTACCACTGCTGCTATGTGTTGAGCACTGTCCGGTTTGGGGGCAAATAGCAATCAACAGCGACGCACGCTATCTACCTTGTCTCATACTCCATATTCGTCTCTACCTTTGGCATGACGAGGCAGCCTGTAGAATCCAAGAGGTGAATTCGCAGCAAGGTGAGTTCGTACGTAGGGTGGATTGGTGGACCATGGATGCCAAGTGGAAGCACGCTGGTCCGTTCATGTAGAACAAGTCGTAACAGCTAGGGTCGGATGATGCTTATTCTCGACAGGAACGAGTGCGCAGACTTCGGTTCAAGGTTCAGACTAAGTGAACGACTAGTGACTGGCGCAGAAGTTTATGGCAGAGAACCAAGCTTGTGAAGTCCGAGCATGGCATGCTTGGGTTCTAGGACTAATACATGATGGTTATTAGTTGGTGCGTTTTACTGTGCATTTTACCACTTCAAACAGCAACGTGGTAACAGTCAAATCCAACCGTTAATTATCAAGGTTAATGACATAATTTTACATGAATTCTAACTAATTACGAATTTGCCACCGTGTGTCTTCCACGACCAGATTCGCTCGTGAACCCACATCGCCGCCATCTGCGTCGACCTCGTTGCCGCCTCACTACAGACCACAACGCGAGGGCTTCAGCGCACGCGCCTCCCCGGCACTGCCCCGCCGCCGTCCACGGCGCGAGGACCTCCGGCATGCGAGCCTCCCCGGCGCCACGCCGCCATCCATGGTGTCCTCCCCGCTGTCGTCCACGCAAGGGCCTCTGGTGCGCGCAAGTCCCTCGGCGTCGCCCCGTCGCCGTCCACGCCGCGAGGGATCCGGGGCGCGCCTCCCCAACGCTGCCCGCCACCGTCCACGGCGCAAGGGCCTCCGGCGTGCGCGCCTCCCACGACGCCGCCCGACGTTGTCCCTGGCGTCCTAGCTTTGCCTCCGCTGTGGACGGTCACCGGCGCCGGCTCCTCTCCCCCGTCGTGTTTCTGTCCCCGCCGCACAGACTGCTACTAATTTTTTCTTCCCAAAATATCCATACCACCTGTTACCATCTTGAATTACCACTTGTTATCACGGTGGAAGTTAATGTGGTAACAATCCATCTAGATCGTTAGATTAGAGAGATTGAATGGTCCACATTAAAAGTAGTGTACCGTAAAAGCGCTCTATTAGTTACTCCTCCTTTCTTTAAGTCATGTCGTTTCAGACAAAGTAAATGACCTAAACATGAACTAGCTAAGCATGTCTTAACGACATGACTAAAGGAATAGAGGAGTATTACTTATTAGGTCCAGACGGTGCAGTAGCTAATAAGGACGATACCAATATTGTTGAAGATGATGGTCGTCTTTTTGTTAACTCCCAACACGGACATGCATGATTGGCAGGTCCGCACCATGAAGCAGCAGCCTGATTCTCTTGACTCGAGACAAAAATGCCCACACTACGCAAGGAAGATGCTACTATCTGGCTTCCATAACTGCCCAATGTAAACTGACGCGTAGGTCAGGATAGATTCACAAGGTATGGAGTCAATTATATGCTATCCGCAGTAACCAACCTAAATTCTCTAGAGATTTACGCACAACAAAAAAAAAAAAAAAAAAAACCTCTAGTGCTAACGTAAAAAAGACACATCTACTCACTGTGAGCTGTAACCTTTCTAGGAGTATAGATTACCATATATTACCAGCATCTGTCCTGTACTATGTTCATTTGCCCTATTTTCTATTAAACAAATCAAAATCTGACGTACCCATAAAAATTATATTCAACATTAGATAAAGACTATAGCTACATTAGATATATACTATGCTCGAATAGGTATATGCAACTTTTGGGACTAACTGCTAACACATGCACAAGGCGCCACAAAACCTTCTTATAGTCAGCACATGTTACAAAAAATATCCGAGGAGAAATATTGTGGTTCATGTTTAGTGAATGCAAATCTCTGTGACATTGATAGTCATTTAGGTTTAAATTTCCACAACTATGTGCACATGCTCCATCTAAGTAGTAAAAGAACAATCATGGACATAAGCTGCACCAGTCATTTGGAAACGTTTGATTCAACAATCTACAACGTGTCTTTACTCAAAGAGACATTAACAGTACGAAGCGTGACTAGCTTAGCCCTTTCTCCCTTATACTTACATTTTTGGTATGCATTGCTTATAACGCGTAAAACAAATAATTGTTCCAATTGAATACAATAAATGGAATTATATTAATGAAATTTTAGGATCCTATTTACATGCTAGCCCGTGCAATTGCACGGGCAAAGCAATCTAGTTGCTCCTAACGATCCATGCTCTGTGTTTATTAGAGGCTGATGAATAGTGTACTTCAGATTAAAACGTGGTCTAGTAAGACAACCTTAAATATTCATGCAACATAATGTCATGCTTTCAGGCAGATTCATTTTTAGATTTCAATGAAACCTGTGCTCTGCTTTACTTTTCTGTCCTCATGTTGCTGACTGCAAAACAGTCATAGCAGACTAGGGAAGAAAAGAATCACCAACAAACCAAGTTATATCTACTTATCAGTTTCAGATACACTTCTTCAAGGAATAACCCATGAAATAACCTCTCTACTAAGATCTTAGTCACGATCAGATATTGTGGAATTAGACATGGTTCGCAAGAGAGTTGCATATCAGCACAATTAACTGTGCACTGTGACTGAGAATGCATCTGAAAAAAACTTCAACCCATCATCAATCAATATCACGATTCTGCATGACGTTGAATATCCAATAAAAAAACCAAACCCTACTGGAGCAAGTGAGTTATCAACACCAGCAGTTTTCTTTAAATAGCGTACCACTAGTAGTAAAATAATCAGCGTCACCAGACCCAAATGCCACTAGATTAGGTACCCAATTGTTTAGTAGTCTACGAATAGCCTAAAAGGATTAAAATAATCCGCACGCCATCCGATCCTAAACACCACCAATCGACTACCAATTGTTTACCTCGCCAGATGGGGACCAAGCTCGACAACAAAATTTTCCTTAAATTTGCCACTAATAATGTAAGCAAATCTACCCGTCCCGAATTCCCCAACTCAGCAGCTAGATGGGGACCAAGCTCGCACAATTATTAACTATGACCACATACACACAGGTAAAACTTGAACAACGATCAGTTGCGTGATGTCATGTTTAAGGATTTGAAGGTGGAGCCTTACCGGCTGCATTGTTGGCAGAATCGCTGCTCCTGGCCGCCGACGACCACCACCGGCGTCTTGGAGTGCGCCTCGCAGGCCTTGTGCCGGCGGTAGTACTCCCGGCACCTGCTCAGGTCGGACCAGCACCCGTCCACAGAGCACCCCTCCTGGGTACCGCTGCCCGTCACGCCAGACCTCCTCCTGGATCTCGTCGGTCGTGCAGGCCAGTCGACGAGGGCACCGGAGATGTCTTGGAGATTTATCTCCGTTGTAGGGGAGGTGGAGAAGGACACCATGATCGGGCCCTGGTCCGCCGCCGCGCCCCCGGATGGCGCCCTTGATGCCACCGCCCAATTCATGTCTCAGGTAAAAAAATGCCGGCTTCCTACTTCCAATTCTCAGATAAAGAACTATCAAGAACAGATGTAATTCATGCGAGAATGTTCTGGTTCATGCTAAAATAGCCAAGAAAATGCAAGAAATTAATCAGGCATGCAGTCCCTGAGCACAGCAAGAAATTCATGTCTCATGGCGCGATGACGCCCATGGCAGGCTGCAGTCTGCAACCCAAGATCAGGGCCGACAAAGGGAGACAGGAAGGCAAGGATCGGAGCTCGGAGGAAACGAGTATGTAGGTGCGTGGTCGTGGAGTCCGTGCTGGAGAATGTGGGCTATTATATACTAGACAAACACGCGCGCTCCGCTACACGCTTTCAGCATTAGACTATGGGCTCCAATTGTTTTCACCTGACCGATGCTCTACTGTTCACCGAACCAGATCTGTTCGGAGAACTTTTGTCAATCTTTTCACCTATCAGTTTTACCTAGCCGTCCTTATTGTTCTGGAAATGACGCAGGGACCAGTGGGCGGAGCGCGCTTCGCTGGGCTTGGGCTTGCACTACTCTCGAGTGTCAGACGAGAATAAGCCGGCGATGCAGAATCTGGACAATGTGCTACTTGCTCTCTCACCAAGGATATAGTAAAATAGTCTTGTGTAACTGATACTTGTACTATTAGATTCATCATAACATGAATGCTAATAATGTACTATTTTTACATCTAAAATAATTTACTTTGACTACACCTAAAAATCAATTCTACAATAGAGTTTCAGAAGGTCCATACGGGTTGGACTCGCTTCACACACCTTATAATCAAAGATAGTCCACTTTATTCCCTCCAACTATCATCTAAGTTCACTTAATTAACCTACGATTAATGAAACCTTTTTGTTACTCCTTTCAAGCTTACAATATAATTCACTTTTCTCCCTAGGCGATTTTCTCACAGCTCAACAGCCCGGCTCCGCCTTGACATCGCCACTCGTACCCCTTGACCTCCACTCCCACCACCACCACGCATTGAGATCCCGCTGGCCTCCATGCCCGCCATCACCACCTTACCGGCACCTGACAAATGACCCCCTTGTCTACCATAGCCACCACGTACGGTGGCAAAGCTAGTAAGTAAAACCACACAAAGGTGTGTGCTCACCGACCGGTCACATGGCCGCCATCTGTTTGCTGAAATGCTGCACCGGCATCAGCACCGTCCATAGGGATCAGGAGAGGACAAGTGAGGAGATTGGTAGTGGCGGCACCATGATGATGTGGTCATGAATATTATGGTTACTCTTATTAAAACCTCGTAGTCCACTATGATTGAGAAAATACAGGTGAAGAACAAAAACTAAGGGTGTGTTCGTTTCCTGGGGTCTAAACTTTATAGCTGTCACATCAAAAAGAATCTTACTATTTATGAGTACTAAATAAAGTTTAATTATAAAATAAATTACAGGCCCCTAGACTAATTCACGACATGAATCTAATAAGGTTAATTAAGTCATGATTAGAGGACAGTTACTGTAGCATCAATTTAGCAAAACATAGATTAATTAAGCTCATTAGATTCATCTCAAAAATTAGCACCAATCTGTCAAAGAGGTTTTGTCATTAAATTGATCGAAATATTCATAAATAATAAGATTCTTTTTTATATGACAGTGCTAAATTTTAGGAGGCAGGAAACGAATAGGCCCTAAAGGCAGTGCATTGGTAAAATATCATATTCCAACAGTGCTCAATGCAACTAGTAGTATGATTAACATTCCGCATTCAACTATAGGACTGACAGGACCATGGTTGACTATGCTCAGCTTCCGCTAATCTGCCTCCATGCTTTTTTTGTAATGTTGAAACAGTTGAGTACATTGCGCATTATGTTAAGTTTCATAAACGAAATTTTTAAATATTGTGGAGCTAGAGATGAGAAAATTCTTGATGATGTTTACATATTTCTCATAGTTGGGGGCATGGCGCAGAACTTACTTCGCGGCAGGGCGCACATCCCTCCCGTTGTTTCCACCTTGCGGGAGGGACCTGAGCCTCTTGTTTATTCTTAACGCTAATCCGACTTAGCTTGATGGATGTGCACGGAGTCACGCGAAGGGCTAGGCGAGGTGATGGCGCGAAGCGCCGAAGCCGAAGTGCAACGCGAAGTGAGGCGTAGTCCAGCGGTGAAGCCAGCAAGCCCGCCGTCTCAGTGCCCGGGCAAAGCGAATAGCTCTAGCGTGACCTCGCCGCGCGGTGCCCTCCAGCCAGGCGTCAGGCTGACCGCGGATTGCCCGTATTAGGTGTGAAGTCCGGATTGCCCCTAGGATTGCCGTCTTCTAGTTGTACCGGGGGCAGTGGGCTAAGGGCAAAATGATCCTGTAAAGTTGTGGTTCCCCATAACTATAAAAGGAGACCAAGGGTCACCTGAAAATACACATGTAATTATCGAGTTAACTTCGCTATTAAGAGTTGTTACCTCGTCACATACCCTTCCTCTTCTTGCATATCTAGTTTTATTGTGTTCGGTGGGCCTCGTCGCTTAGTACACTAACATTGACGCCCACCGTGCGTGAGCTCGAAGTCCAAGCTCATGATGACAAGATCCACAAGAACGGCGGCGTCAACTCAGCAACTCCGCGAGCTGTCAGCAGGACCGTCAGGAACCACCTCGTCAAATCCAGGGGCAAGCCAAAGGCAATCAAGCCAAAGGCCAACCTCATAGCCAGAGCTACTCCAAATAGAGCAATCTCCAACCTTAGAGCGCACCGAAGACGGAAGTAGAAGCAACCAAGACCGACAGAACATGGGCAAGTTACCAACAGTACAAGCAGAAGATAAGACCGAAGACAGCGACAACTCAACTGATAGCGCAACGCTGGCACAGGAAGTGGAAAGGATGCAAAGAAAGAACCAAGCACTGGAAGAAGTAGAGAGAAGCTGATGCAGTAAGTGGCACTAAGGGAGAAGCTGCTATAAGAAAAAGAAGCGCTACTCAAAAAAGGCGCAAGCACGTGGAGCTCTCGACGGAAGTAAGACAACTGCGAGCAAGAGTGAAGCAAAACAATTACATGAAGCAAACAACAACAACAATCGAAAGCGACCCAAAACCAGAACTCGGCGCTGACAACAACGAAGCAGGAAACCTGAACTTCGCTCGTGAGGTACTGCCCATTAGAAGACCCGGAGCGATAACCATCGACAAAGACTCGTTGATGTCGGAAGGGCTACAAAGAGCACCGTACCATGAGCAATTCAGGATGGGAACCATTCCCAAGTACATGGGAGAAACAGACCAAAGACAATTTCTTATCAGCTACGATGTAGCAATAACTTTGGCAACAAGAGACGAAGTAGCACTAGCCAAGGTATTCTCGTGCACCCTCAAAGGACTAATATCTACTTAGTATTTCAGCTTGCAACCGAGGTCAATCTACAACTAGGAAAACCTCAAAGATAAAGTAGTAGCTAACTTCAGAGGGTTCATGGGTGACTCGGAAGCACTCGAAAATCTCAGCCCAACGAGCTGTTTTCAGACTACTACAGAAGATTCCTTAGATTGAAGTCTCAGTGCCCGAAAGTACCCGAGGAGTTGGTGATGGAGTATGCTATCCAAGGACTTCATGCAAGTCCCTTAAGCTCGAAGTTCGCAAAGAAACACCCGATGACGTTGTAGTACATGTGCAGCAAGTTTGAAGAGTACTACCGATTCTAACATCTTAAAATTTATTAAAGGTAAAATGGGTAAAAGATTAGCCATAGAGCATGACCATGTGACCAACCATTTGTTGAAATTCCATGCATCAATAATGAATTTTCTTTGTTTCTTTTCTCCGATATATATGTTTCCTGAGAAAAATCATCAGCAATTTTACGATCGAAGAGGCGTTTTGACTGCGTAATATATTTCTGTAAAGCTCGTAAACAGCTGGTACTAACTGCTTCTCTGTTCCTACTGCATTCTAGCAGCCTGACATGGAGTTCCATATTTTTTATTATATATGCTCTAACCAATAGCTCATATTTTACAAAATTCGACGATTACGGACATCAAATGTGTGTCCTTTTCAGCAGGTTTATGTACCTCATTTTAAAGTTTTATGGAGGCTCGTGCTGGACGCATCAAAAATGTTTGCCACTCTGCGCGCATCTTGTGGCCACAAGAGTGTGTCAAGGTAAACAGAAGGGACACAGTGTCTTCCAGTTCCAAGATGAAACAGTTCCCTGGCTCGCTGCCGAATACACATGCTACCGTTACCTTGTTCTTGGAAGGTGACGGGCGAGTGACATGTTCGCCATACACATGCCACCTTTATTTGTCTATCCCATTCAATTCTTTCCAGATTGGCCATTTCCATTGGTGGAATTCTAGGCTAAAAGTAGCACAGTAAACCAAGAGATTATCCCAGTAAAAAATGGGCGAGTGACTTTTTTTTTTTTTTTTTTTTTTTTTTTTTAACAAATACTACTTCATATACATTAACAGACCTTTTGATAGCCAAGGGTACATGTGACATTCATTTGAACTAGAATATACAGTCAAGTATTTCATAAGAAAGAAAAGAAGTATTGTATTCCGCGTTTGGGCTTATATAATCCTGATCTCACAATAGTGGAAACTTTACTAATGTTTAATTTTCCAAAATTAAATATTATGCTAACTTCTCAATGCACATTTCTCTGTTTTCCATACATTTTATCAATATTTGTCTCCTCTTCATTCGCTGAATGCACCCACATTTTTTAATTCCTACAAAATTTATATGTTCAGAGCTAAAATATTAACTACTTTAGGATGGAGGGAATATCATATAACATATAAAAAATGAATACTTGTAACGGTTGGAATGTATTGAAAAGTAAAGTGCAATAACTATATATTTAGTTGTTGCAGCACTCACAATAGCAAATGTGCACTTTAGAGGTGGGTTAAACGGCCTATAGCAGTGGATACGGCCCGCCGTAGGCTTCCGTCGCTAACAATGTGGCTCAGTAGCGGCGGAGTCCTTTGTCCGCGTTATAGCAGCAGACCACCTTGCCATCCACCACTATTATGCATGTAATAGCGGCGGTCTGTCACGTCACCCGCCTCTTTTGGACAACACTTTAACGGCTGGTGGCAATCTCACCCGCATCTATACCTTTACTGTTGAGGCGGTTTACTGTTGAGGCGGCTTAAGATGCCACTGGCCGCTAATTTTTTTCTTTATAAAAAAATGAAGTATTGACGTCAAATAAAATCCTGCACATATGACAGATAAAATAGAATATTGACAACATCATTTTCACACAATATTCACAAACACATCACAATATTTTCACAGTTACATCTTTACAACATTCATATTAATGTCTCCACATTGTCTCCCTACAAGTCATTGCCACAACATTTGTTCAAAATTCACAACTCGATGTCATACAAAGTCAATGTCATATGTCTGAACTTGTGCATCACTAGGAGGCTCGTATGGGCGTCTCGAACCACCCCACTCACAAAGCCTCCTATGGTTCTTTGCCATATCACCGTCGAGTCGAAAAACTTACCAAGTGTATGGATAACCTCTTAGAGTGAAGCGACGAGAGGTGAGCCACAATAGAGTAGATGTGATTTGTACTCAAGTGAGCTCTCTACGGAAATATGAGTCCCTTTCCAATCTCATCCCACCCGTTTTCATTGCCGACTACTATTTTCTCTCCTAAATTGTTTCTGCATCGCAAATTATAGAGTGTTATTAATACAACAATTGCATCATGGACAAGATTATAAATTAAACATTAACAGAATAAACATACCTCTTCAGCAGTCTCCTCAATGATCGTTTCCATGTAACATGAAGTGCTACTCACGAACGAACATGCATAGTAACCACAATATACAGTATCTAGAACCTGTTTAAAGAACTACAAAATAAAGAAAACAAATTAGATTATGGATAATTACATGGATAGTAATATAATGACAAGTTTAAGTAACACAAATATCATACCCAAATTTGATGACGAAAGTACATTTGAGTTTTATGATTAGGGTTGTCGGTGGTTCGAACACCGGCTGTAGAATTTGTTCCGGGGCCGCACGTTTTTGGATGGATGGTACACAAGGGAAGACACGAAAGGTTTAGGCTGGTTCGGGAGAGCTCCCTACGTCCAGCGGGGATGGTGTCGCGGCGTCGTGTTCCTTGCGTCAAGTGAGAATCGGAGTACAGGGGAGGTGGGAGAGGAGCATGCTCCAAGTCCCGTGCGTGCATGTGTGTGAGGTGGATGCGTTCGATGTGTCTCAAAAAAAGAACCCTCCGCGTATGTGAAAGGCTCTACCCCTTTATAGTCACGGGGGTGAAGCTCGAGTTACGGGAGAGAGAGAAAGAGAGGACGATCGCGGAGCCGGTCGAGCGTCGTGCCGTCCCGTCGGTATTCTTCCTCGTGCGTACTCGAGTGGGTTGACCGGGCGGTCGCATCGTTCCTGTAGCTGGTCGCGTCGGGGTGGAGTGTTCCGCATCCGGCGGAATCATGGACGGCGTCATGGCAGAGTGGTTGGATGAGACATGCCATTCTTGTCCTTCTCTGTCGGGCGCAATGATGGGCTGGCTCGAGGTCGAGGTCGTGGGGCAGTTTGTTCGAACCTCGAGCCTGCCGGCGAAGGTCGTGCGGGACGGTGTGTAACTCGAGCTCGACCTCGAGTTACACCTGTTCGACGGGCATGGCGGGAGGAGCCGTGCCGTCGTACGTCGGCGGATGATGGCTTCCCCGGAGGTTTCGGTCCACGCCAACTACGTCGGGCAACGAGGGACGGCACGGGGACGGCACGTCCCGTCGGCGTGGCTCGACGGGAGCAGGTGGTGGCAGGAAGGATGGGGCGCGAACCCCCGCCAATAATTTCCGAGTACTGCCCACCGGGCGCCGGGGTGGTAGGGAGTTAATGCGGTTGGTGGTCGGGTCGCAAGGTTGCGCCCGAGGTCGAGCGGGGAGGTCGAGCGGGTAAGGTCGTGCGAGACGGATCCTCCCCGAGTAAGACCCACAAGGTCGTGCGAGGCGGGCCTCCTCAAGCTTGGCACTCAAGGTCAAGCTCGTCACCTGCCGACCTGTCTTACGGCGGGATCGTACGGGCGTAGGCCCGGTTTCTTCCGCCGACAGGGCTTCGCTAATCCGTCGTTAAGCGGGCTCGATGCTGCCACGTGGCAGCGTTGATCTTTCTCCCCGACGGTAGCCCCGAGCCCCGGGTGAGTCGTAGACTCGTTCGGGGGATCGATCGAGGATGTGGCGAGCGGCGTTCGCGTGTCGGAGCGCGTAGTCCCCGGACGAGCCGAGCGGAGGATAAGTCGGAGACTTATGTTTTGGCTGAGTCGCGAACGGATTGCGGTCCCGTCGTCGGACCTCGTGCTTGCGATGCTAGCCCCCGAGCCCCCGCGCGGTGCGGACGGCTGATCGTAAGGTGGTTCGTCTTGGTCGACTTCCCCATCCGCGTCGCGTTCGTACGACGGAGGGTAGAGCAGATCCGCGATTTGCCCGGAAAGGCCGACACGCGGGGCTCGGTGAGCTCAATAACGGGAAAAGTTCGAGTGAAGTTGCGGATTTCCCGTCGAAGGGATTCCGTCGAGCCCGGCGGGGACAACTTCATTAATCCATGCGTTCGCCCTCGATTGGGACCCGAAACCGTTCGATGAGTTTCGGGGACTCGATGCCTCTCTACGGTGAGACTCCCCTTAGTCGAGGTCACCGCGGACTCGAACGTGTCCGGTCGATGTCCGTTGCGCTCGTGCGCGTGGGTCGTGGTCGCTAGGCGGACCCATCGATGTCACTCCCCGGCTCGATTTGGTATGCTCGAGGCGACCGTCGAACCCTTTCGATCGGGCCAGCCTTGGAACCTCGGCTGGTTGGGGCCGTCGAGGCGGTTTTCAGCCCCTCATCACCGCTTACCTTCGAGGTCGAGCCTCGGTTTGGTCGGGCGTCAAGGTCGAGCGGGCGACCTTGAAGTGAGTAGGTAGGAGGTCGAGGGTCCTCCTAGGGGTGCGTGCCTTTCCTCACCTGTGATAGCATGTGAGAGAATTTGAAATGACAAGGAGGACAGAGGGGAGCGTGGCGGGTTTACCGTCCCGGCTTCCATGGTTCGAGGAATCGAGGCGCGCCCTTATCCGTTGCTGGCATGTAGTGGTGGGCCGGCGTGACACGGATTCAATTTTCCCTCGGTAGTGGCGGGCCCTCGAAGTTAGTACGGGCGGTGGAACGGCGGACACTGGAGGTAGTGGCGTGAAAATCGGGGAGGAGGAGTTAGAAAACTTTACCCAAGGGGTGGTGATCGTGGGGCCTACGGTAGAACCGAGGAGACGCGCCCGCCCGGCGCAGCCGCCTATAAAAGCCGATCCTGCCGTGGCCTCCCGTCTTCACGCGCGCGTCGCTTTCCTTGCGCTCATCCTTCCAAGCCCTAGCCTTCATCCTCCTAGCCTTCGTCTTCCTCCTTGCACGGCCCCGAGCCTTTCCTCCCCGCTTCGCCATGTCGACCTGGACCCGCTCCATGACGACAAAAGCCGACCTCGAGCGGTTGGTGGCTCGGGGCCTGCTGCGTGAGCGCGGCACGGAGAAGTGGTGGGTGCTTCCGGCAACGAGTGGCGCCACGAACCCCCGGCGGGTTACGTCGTCTCCTTCCTGCACTTTCACGAGCGCGGCTTGGGGATGCCGGGGAACGACTTCTTGCGGGCCATGATGTTCCAAAACCGGTTGGAGCTGCACCACCCGAACCCCAACGGGATCCAGCAGGCTGAGCACCTTCGTGGCCCTCTGCGAGGGTTTCTTGGGCATGGCGCCCAACCTCGACCTGTGGAGCTACTATTTCCGCATCAACCTCTACCGGAGGCGGAACTCCATGGGCGAGGAAGTTCCCGCGCACGTCGGTTGCGTGGGGATTGTCATGAAGAAGGACCGTGGGAGGGACTACATTCGGGTGACCACCCCCACGTCGAACCGGGGGTGGCACCCGAAGTGGTTCTACTGCGCCAAGATCCTGCGCATCCGTTCCTGGCCTTCGAGGGCCGGGTTTTTGAGGAAGTCCCGGAGGAGTGGAAGTGGGGCTGCCCCCGCACCAACCGGGACCGAGTCGACATGATGATCGAGGTGATCCGACACCTACGCCGGTTCGACGTCGACACAATGGTGGTGGTGGGGTCCTACCACAAGCGGAGGTTCGCGCCGCCGATGCGGCGCTCGATGCTTATGCATCGGGTCTCGAGTAATGACCGCGTCGTCCCGGACACGGTGATGGCGGTGCCGCTGCTCGACGATGACACCGTCGCGCAGCGCGTCCGGAGCGTGCTGGGTACGGCCGCGCGAGCCCGACCCGTCCGGAGGGCCCCGAAGATGAAGCCGCACCCCAAGCGCTTGACGTGGTGAGTCGGTTCGACCTTCGTCGTCTTGCTTGTTTACTTCGTGTTTTCGTTACCGTTCGCTAACTCGCTCTTTTCTCCGTAGTCCACCCGGATCACGCTCACCAAGCGTTCCAAGCTGCGGCTTCCTAAGGGAGCCGCCGAGAGGGAGGCCAACCGGCTGCGGGCGGCGGAGGAGCAAGCCGAGAGGAAGGCGGCCAAGGATTTGACCGCAAGACTCAAGGCGGAGAAGGCGGCGTGAGACGCCGAGCGTCAAAGGAAGAGGCGTGCGTACGAGATGGCGGGGATGAACCCCGACATCGCCTCGACCGCCTCGACCCCCATCCCTACGGATTCCGAGGATGACGGCGGAGCCGGCGAGTTCGAGACCGACGGGGAGATCCCGTATGTCCGCTCCCGCCGAGCTGTCACCTCGGCCCTTGAGACCTCCGCCCCCTCGTCCTCGACCTTCGCGATCGGGCCCTCGAATCAGCTCGCAACCTACGGAGGCGGGTCGAGCTCTCGGACCATCGAGGCGTCTCCCGCGGAGGGGACGGGGACCGGCGTGGACCCCCTGCTCGGGTCGGAGGTCGTGGACCTCACGGGTGATTCTGCTGCCGATGCAAGAGAGGCGGCGGAGATGATCGCCGAGCTAGTCGAAGGCGGGACGGACCTCAACCGCGCGTCGGCGGAACCCGGAGATGGCGTGGCGGATGGCGCAGATTTGCGACGTCTTCCCTCCGCCACATCCGCGGATGTGGTGCCCGCGCAAGGGTCCGGAGCTCGGGCGCTGCGAGCCCAAGAATCCGGCGGGGCCGGCCTCGAGCGGGTGGGGGCGGTGCGGAAGATCGACGTGCGGACGCGCATGTCGATATCCTTAAACCTGCTGCGGCCGAGGAGCCGGCCTCTCGACACGCGGACGCGCGTGTCGATGCCTTTGAACTTGCTGCGCCCACCGGAGGGGGCACCGCGGGATCCTCGGTCGACCTCGAGGTCCCGGCGGAACTCGTCGAGGAGGAAGTGCGGGAGGTGGTCGACCCGGTGGTAGCTGCGGGAAATGTGCTCGCGGGGGCGAGGCTGGTGATGGTGGGCCCGCGCCCAAGTGCGCCGTGCCGCCGAGGAGGAGGGCTCCGGCCACGACTCTTCGTAAGTCATTAACCTCCTCGACGGTGCAGGCCCCGAGGGTGAGGAGTGCCGGCGCCGAGGTGGTGACGACGGTGACCACCTCGGGGACGGGAGGGGCGCCGGCGGAGTCCGGCCGCGCTCCGGAGTTGCTTACGGATCGAAGGCTGTCGGACTTCATGGGCGGGCTCACGCCGGTGGTGCGGGAGTTCCTGTCCCGACTCGAGGCGGGGGTGGACCAGCTCGTGGAGGCGGCCGATCAAGCCCGCGCCGCCTGGAAGAAGCACTCGCGCGAGCGAGTCGCCTCGGGCGGCGAAGGAGGCGGCGGAACGCGAGGCGGCGGAGGCGCGTCGCGCAAAGGAGGTGGACTTGGCATCCTTGGCCAAGGCGGAGGAAGCTGCCTCGACCGTGGAGAATGTCAAGGAGGCGCTCCGAGGCGGAGCGCGAGCTAAGGCAAAAGGCCGAGGCCGCGGCGGAGGTCTCGCACCAAACCGCGTCTAGCTACCTCGGGGAGCTCCAGGAGCAACGGGCTGAGAAGGAGGGTAAGAACCTAAAGCCTTTTCTTTTCGCCCTCTGAAACTCCATGACATTATCTTTGTTTTCTCAAGTTTGAGCCTCTAATGTCGAATTCTTTCGTCGATGTAGGGGTCGTGCAAAGGCTGGTCGCGGCGGAGGCGTCCCGGAGGGAGCTCGATGCCACCTTGAGCCGCGCCTTCGCCGACGTTGAGGTCGAGCGGAGCGTCGAGGTTGGCCTGCCGGAGGAGATCGACGCGGTGGTCCGAGGAGCGAGGCGCTCCGGTGTGCGCGCGAGCTTCACGGTGCCGGCGTCACACTACGAGGGCGTTGACTTCGGGGCCGTTAGCTCGGGGCTTGTTCCTGGCTTCGTTGGCGCCGAGCCGGAGGCGCTGCGAGCACGAGACCCGTGCGCACGCCGATTCTCTTGCTGCAAAGCTCGAGGAGGAGCCCCTCCCTAAGATGTAGATAAACTAGGGAGTTAGTTTTTGTTTTTGTTTTGTTATGAACAATGGGGCGTTGTCCCCTCGTATGTAAATAACGTTAAGTTTTTAACTCGTTCGCGCTCGACCCTTCGAGGTCTTGCTCTTAAGTTTAAGTTCGACTTAAATTTGTCTTGGCCTTTTCATTTATCTCTTCGACTTGCAAAGTTCGAGTCTTCGAGCCTCGTTGGACTTAGTCGTTTTGGTGAGCGTCCGCTAGGACCGTCGGGGTGCTCGAGCTTCGGCCTTCCGACCAATTAGGTCGTGAGTCCGTTTGCTTGCGACTTATTTTGTTCGTCGTTGAGATTTGAATCCAAGGTCAAGAAGGGCTTAGCAGATTTCGTTCGCAAAAAAGAGCTAAGTGCGGCGATTTTGGTTTTGAAAAATCGTAGGTATCGCCCGCTTTCCAGCCCCGAGTGAAGCTCGACCTCGCAACGGAGGTCGAGGGTCACTGTACTTGAGCGGGCGATCGTTAAAAAACAAAGGAACAAATGCAAGTTCAAGGGTAGAATTTACGTAACTACTCGATGTTCCAAGCGTTGGTCGGCTCTCGACCTTCCACCGTCTTGAGCTTGTAGGAGCCGGGTCCGATGACGCGCGCGATGATGTAGGGTCCCTCCCAAGGAGGGGTGAGCTTGTGACGGTCCTTGTTGCTTTGTACTCTGCACAACACCATGTCTCCGACGTTGAAGCCTCGACTCTTGACATTGCGATCGTGGTATCGTCGGGCGCCGTTGGTACTTAGCGAGTGCAAGAGTGCAGCATCACGCGCTTCGTCGAGCCGGTCGGCGGCGTCCTCGAGCGCTGTTTCGTTTCCCTGCTCGTCGAAGGCGTGAACTCCGGGAGCGCCGTAGTCGAGGTCGGTCGGAAGAATCGCTTCCGAGCCATAGACCATGAACAACGGTGTGTAGCCGGTTGCCGGCTCGGAGTCGTTCGAAGGCTCCGGAGGACGGCCGGTAGTTCTGCCGCCCATCGATCGCTGAAACGCTTCAAGCGATCATAAATGCGAGTCTTGAGCCCTTGTAGGATCATGCCATTGGCTCGCTCGACTTGCCCGTTGGTTTCGGGGTGAGCTACGGCCGCTCGGTCTTCTCGAATGTGGTAGTCGTCACAAAACGTGAGGAATTTCTTCCCCGTGAACTACATGCCATTGTCCGTGATTATCGAGTTAGGAACACCAAATCGATGAACAATGTCGAGGAAGAACTCGATCGCCTCTTCGGACCGGATTTTGCTGATGGCTCGAGCTTCAATCCACTTCGTGAACTTGTCGATCGCGACTAGTAGGTGGGTAAAGCCCCGGGTGCATTCTTTAATGGCCCGACCAAGTCCGGACCCCGACGCGAAGGCCATCGTGATGGGTATGGTTTGGAGGGCTTGAGCGGGCTGATGCGTCCGTCGAGCGTAATGCGGCAACCCTTGCACGTGCGCACGATGCTGAGTCGCGTCGGCCACGGCGGTTGGCCGATAAAAGCCTTGTCGAAAGGCGTTGCCCACCGGGGTCCGTGGCGCTGCGTGTTGTCCACGAGACGCTGCGTGGATATCATCGAGGAGCTTCACGCCTTCCTCGGTGGGGATGCAGCGCTGCAGGATTCACGGACGCGCTGCGTTTGTAGAGCTCGCCGTCGACCGGGACGAAAGACTTAGAGCGCTCGTGCGGACACCTTGCCTCGGTCCGGTCGGCCGGAAGCTTGCCATGGAGGAGGTACTCGATGTACGGCGTCCTCCAATCAGATTGCAACGTCTCGCTCGTCGGCGGCGCGTCGATCTCCATGACCTCATCGCTTGGCGGCGAAGGGTCAGCCCCCGAGGCCTTGTCGTGGCTCGAGGGTTCCCCGGGGTTGGGGTGTGCACTCGGGGCAGCCCCCGAGCTCGCTTCGATGGGTCCTCCATTGTCCCTTGGAGGGTCGGGAGGGTGGATCGACGGCTGGAACCGATCGTTGGCGAAGATGCCCGTCGGGATCCGTTCCCGGCTCGATGCCATCTTTGCTAATGAGTCCGCCGCCTCGTTGAGCCGTCGCGGGACGTGCTTAAGCTCGAGGCCGTCGAACTTCTCCTCGAGCTTTCGCACCTCTTGATGATAGAGCATCGGCGTGTCATTCCGACGGCTTGACTCTTTCATCACCCG
This sequence comes from Chloris gayana, assembly GCA_031894775.1. NCBI lineage: Eukaryota > Viridiplantae > Streptophyta > Magnoliopsida > Poales > Poaceae > Chloris > Chloris gayana. Next base: position 62,318 of record JAUNZO010004552.1, on the reverse strand, counting down.
ATCGACGACGAGCTGCGAGTCCCCGCGGTTCTCGAGCCGTCCGATCCGGAGCTCTATGGCGATCTTGAGGCCGTTGACTAAAGCCTCGTATTCGGCTACATTATTCGAAGCTGAAAAGTGTAACCGAATGGCGTACCTCACACGTACCCCTTGGGGACGAGACGAAGACAAGCCCGACGCCGGCCCGCCGCGCATCGGCGACCCGTCGAAGTACATGACCCGAGTACTCTTGGTCCACCGGCGCCGGTGGCGGTTGGGTCTCGGTCCATTCTGCGATGAAGTCGACGAGAGCCCTCGACTTGATCGTCGTTTGAGGCACGTATGTGATGTCATGCTCCATCAACTCGAGGGCCCACTTGGCGACTCTGCCCGCAGATTCTCTGTTTTCAATGATGTCACGTAAAGGAAACGAGCTTACCACGGTTATCGAATGCGCGTCGAAGTAGTGGCGTAGCTTGCGCTCGGCGACCATCACGGCGTAGAGGATCTTGAGGACTTGGAGGTACCTCGTCTTCGAGTCCGAGAGTACCTCGCGGACGTAGTAAACGGGATGTTGCACCTTGAGCATGTGTCCCTCCTTTTCACGCTCGACGACGATGGCGGCGGCGACGACTTGAGTGGTTGCCGCGACGTAGAGAAGGAGCTGCTCGCCTAGCGACGGCGGAGTCAAAACCGGGGGTTTGCCAAAATGCGCTTTACGTCGTCGAGCGCAGCTTGGGCTTCGGGCGTCCACTCGAAGCGCTCGGTCTTCTTGAGGAGCTTATAGAGCGGAAGGGCTCGTTCCCCAAGGCGCGAGATGAAGCGGCTTAGTGCTGCCAAGCACCACGTGAGTCGCTGTACTCCCTTGAGGTTCCGGATCGGACCCATGCGCTCGATGGCGAGAGATCTTCTCCGGATTTGCTTCGATACCGCGTTCCGAGATGATGAAGCCCAAGAGCATCCCCGCGGGACCCCAAGGATGCACTTCTCGAGGTTGAGCTTGACACCATTCTCGCGTAGCTTGGCGAACACGCGCTCAAGGTCGACCACGAGTTGGTCGGCCTTCCTAGACTTGACGACGATGTCATCTACGTAGGCCTCGATAATATCTCCGATGAGATAGTCGAAGCATTTCCGGATGAACCTCCGGTACGTGGCACCGGCGTTCTTGAGTCCGAACGGCATTGTGGTGTAGCGATACGAGCCGAAGGGCGTGATGAGGGAGGTCGCGAGTTGGTCGGATTCGTCGAGCGCTATCCGATGGTACCCGGAGTGCGCATCTAGAAAGCAAAGAGTTTCGCATCCGGAGGTCGAGTCGACTATTTGGTCGATGCGTGGCAAAGGAAAAGGATCCTTGGGACGGGCCTTATTCGAGGCTAGTATAATCAACACACATTCTCCATTTCCCATTCTTTTTCCGTACAAGAATAGGATTAGCCAACCACTCCGGATGATATACCTCCTTGATGAATCCGGCCGCCAAAAGCTTCGCGATCTCCTCTCCGATTGCCTTGCGCTTCTCCTCGTCGAAGCGACGCAAGCGTTGCTTCACCGGCTTGGAGCCCGGCCCGATGTGCAAGGAGTGCGCGACGACTTCCCTCGGTATTCCTGGCATGTTCGAGGGTTTCCACGGGAAGACGTCGGCGTTCGCGCGGAGGAAGTCGACGAGCGCGCTTTCCGATTTGGGAGAGAGGGAGGTGCCGATGCGCACCGTCTTCTTCTCGTTGCTCTCAAGGTCGAGGACGACCTCCTTGGTGCCCTCCGCCGGCTCGAACGAGGCCGCCTTGCGGTTTGCTTGTGGAGGGTCTTCGACAACCTGCTCCCCGATGACCGCCAACTCGGTGGTGGAAGCCGAGTGTGCCGACGCCAGGTCGCAATTGTCGTTGTCGCACCGGTAGGCGTGCTTGGAACGACGCGCCAACGGTGATGACTCCCTTCGGCTCCGGCATCTTGAGCTTCGGGTAGACGTAGTTCGGGACGGCCATGAACTTCGCGTAACACGGCCGCCCGAGGATGGCGTGGTAGACTCCGGGGAATCCAACCACCTCAAACGTGAGGGTCTCCGTTCGAAAGTTCGAAGGAGTCCCGAACGTGACGGCAGGTCGATCCGCCCGATGGGAACGACCTGCGTTCCGGAACAACGCCGTGGAACGGCGAACCGTTAGGACAAATACGCGAGCGCTCGATGCCCATGGCGTCGAGGACGTCGGCGTACGGGATGTTGAGGCCGCTGCGTCCGTCCATTAGCACCTTGGAGAGGCGCGTCTTGGTGATGATGGGGTCGACCATGAGCGGGTACCGGCCCGGTCGTGGGACTCGCGCCGGATGGTCAACGCGGTCGAACGTGATCGGGAGTTCCGACCACTTGAGGTAGGCTGGGGTCGCGGGCTCCGCAGCGAAGACCTCGCAGCGCTCGAGCTTGACCGAGCGTCGGCTTGGACGAGTGTCGGAACTCGCGAATATCATCAAGCAACCCTCCGCTCGAGGGAAGGCCCCGGCCTCTTCGTCGCCGACGTCGCCTCGACTCCGGCGTTCTCCTCCGATCCTGTTGTGGGCGCCCCTTCCACCCCTGCTGCGTGATCATCGGTGAGCAGTCCTTCATTAGGTGGTTGACGGGGAACTCGTGGTTGGGGCACGGCCTGTTCTACTTCTTCTCGAAGTGATTCGGAGGATCTTTATTGGGTTGGTTTCCGCCCTTCTTTTCGATCGCGGCCACCATGGGGCCGTCGTTCGAACGCGACTTGTTCTTCTTGTTGGGTTTGGGGCCGGAGGGGCCTCCGCCGGTGTTGCCGTCGGCCCGCTTGCCCTTCCCCTTCTCGGGGATATCGCGGTGGAGGAGGGCTCCGACCGCTTCCTCGCCCGAGGCGTGGCTCGTGGCGATGTCGAGGAGCTCCCGAGCTGTTCGCGTGCAGCTTCGCCCCAACTCGTGAACAAGAGCCTCGCAGTTCGTTCCGGAAACGAACACCCCCACGACGTTGTGACATCCCCTCCGGGACACCCAGGAGTCGGTACAGGGGGACACTTGACGAAGCGAGTTACAACAGTTCATCATCTCATACAAGCCGGGATATATACATCATGGTATACTACAACCAGGTTTTCAAAATACAAACATCGTACGGAGGAAGCATAAACATTACTAGAGATTAGAACACTACTAGTCTTGCAGCGGAAACTTATTCTTTATACAACAAAATACTAGCAAACGTTCATCGTGATGTACTGAGCCCGTCGTACACCACGGTCCTTCCTCTTCACGGCGTGGGGATACGTTCCCATTGGAGGGAACCACCCTCGGGACACTGCTCCTCTTCCGGGAAGCTACCATACAAGTCGTGAAAGTTCGACTCGTGTCCTGAAAGATAATGAACAAACCCTGAGTATTCTAATACTCGGCAAGACTGACCCGTCAAAAGGCACGCTAAGGCCGACGCCTAGTATGCAAAGGCTTTCCGGCTGTCGGGTTTACTCCTTTGCGAAAACAGCACTAAAAAGGTGGATCCTTACTTTCAATGTTTTAGCTCAACATTAGGTTCATTAACATCAATGTTTGTAGTCTATAACTATTGAAATCAGGTTTGCAAGAAAAGATCGGAATAGATCAACACTTCTTTCATCTCTCATCCTCATCTTTCGAGTTGATTAACTACGATGCGACGAGCTAAACAAGCGGTACTCATTACTGCGAGGGACCGCGATTCGAATCGATTTTATACCAGCTGGCAAAACCCGACTACACGACGTATACGCACCGCACCGGTCGTATACGACAACTTTTCCCGCTAGCACCGACAGCAGACTAGCCGTTTCCAAACTCCCCGGGAATATGGTGACTCCACGACTTCCCTCGTGGCCGACCCATTTCCCTCCCGTGAGACTCACCTCTCACTAACAGCCAGCAAAAGAGAGTTGGCTACGCTACATCTCCGGGGTGGTAGGGTACATCAGCTTGCTGGGCCCATTACACCGAGCATGTAGTACGGTACGTTCAAACTTGTTTAACTTAAGCCGACAACGGTGCGGTCCTTGACCGACACGAGACGGGGCTACCACCTTGCAAACCATGTCCTCGTAGGGCACATGTGCTTGCCCTTTCTCCTACGGGGCTCGTCCGGTCTCAACTTCATTAACACTCTCTTTTTAATTAACAACGGCACATCAAAATACTTAAAGCCTCCATGCTTTAAGATCCCTAAAACATATACCGTTGCGACTATGAATTAAGCCTAGCTTTTATCGAGCTGCTCTGTACCAAGTATAGCATGAATAAAAGGAAACCTATCTCATGCATCTAGGGTGTCAATCATTCCCTAACACCTAATGCACAACCATAACTTAACTATTGTGATAAAATAAAATATTTTAAAACATAGGTAGGATGCACCGGGGCTTGCCTTGATTCACGTTGGGGTTAGCTTCCTCGGTGTCTTGGTCGACTTCGAAGTTCCCGTCTCTGTCTCGACCTCGGACGGAACCTCGATCACGTCGGAACCTAGGTCGACCAACAATACGTCGCGAATCAATGATGATGCGTGCATGAATGTATATGATATGATGTGCAATTGCTTTTATCGACATGCTCATTAATTAACGAGTTAATAACTTATTAATGATTTGCAATAACACATAAAGTAATAAATTGGGATCACATAAAATGACGGTGTTTATGTTTAATTTAGGGAAACAATCTTCATAAATACTTTCGTCTACAGTATCTCCTTCATCTAAATAAATTATTTACTTAAATTAATTATTTAATTAGCATAAAATAAAAGCTTCTATTAACCAAAGAATGTAATTAATTAATACTTATGAAATTAAAATACTCGGAATAGATATTTTATTTCATAAACAGATAGAGAATAATTTTATGAATCTAACAAAATTGGTTTTACATTTTTCTGATTTTTCTTTAATTTTCTACGAATTTTCGAAAATTGGAAAAGGTTACGTGCCACACGCAAGGCCACGGGGTTGGGCCACACGGGAACCCACGTAGCCACACGCGATCCCGCGCGTGTGGCCCACGGTGTGGCACTACAGCGGAAGCTAGGGCACGGCGGCGCGGCCACCGGAGTTGGCCGGCGATGAGCCAAACCTCGCCGCGGGACTACCTACATGCCCTACGTGACATGGCGAACGTGACAAGGATGATGAGCTCGCTCGAGCTGCGCCGGAGATGCGCCGGCGGCGAGATGCGGCCCTGGCGGTGCTCCGGCACGGTGCGGAGCTCGCCGCAGAGCCCAAAAATTAGGGAAAATTGTGCTTGAGAGTTTCTATGCAACATGAGCAAGCTCGACGAGAGGGTAGTGGAGGCTTGACAAGGGTCGGAGATAAGTGCTCACCGTGGGGTGCGGACGGCGGCGGGTGAAACTCCGGGAAAAACGGCCAATTCTTGCGGGACCCGAGGAGGGAACGCGAGGGTGAGTTGCCGGGGACGAAGAGCATCCGGTTGCGCAGCATCCAAAGAAAGAAAGAGCAAGAACGGCTCACCACAGCTCACCAATTTGGAGATGCGGCGGAGGATCAACGGTGAGGTCGTCCGGGGAAGAACTTCGTCGATCACGGAACTCGGGGCGTCTCAACGCGATTCGAGTGGCGTGGAGACCTTCGAGAGGAGATGGCGGAGTGGTTTGATGTTGGGAGGTGGATGGGGAGCGGCCGGGACGGCTTGCCGGCGTGGAGAACGAGAAGAGATGCTAATGGGGGTGGTGGAGAGAATGGAGGAAAAGAGAGGGGAGAAGATAGGGACGGCCTGGTTTTTATCCCGGCGGGAGAGGTGAAGCGAGCAGCTGCGTCGACGAGCAAGCAGCTGCGTGGGGGGCACGTGGATGCGTGGCCGGGAGGCGGCCCAAACGGCGGCGGTCGGCGCAGAGAGAGAGAGAGAAGAGAGAAGAGAGAGGTCGACGCTGGGCCCCGGCCTCGGCGATTTTGCAAAAAGGCCCTCCGGTTTTCACTTAATTGAAAAACACATTTCCAGGGCTCAGAAAAATTTATAAAAATTCAGGGGTGTTCAGAAAAACATTTCCAACCTTTTTCTTTTTAGGTCCAGGTCCAAATTCCAAATATTTTTCAGATTAAAAATTCATGTTTAAATTAAAAAGAGAGGCTTTAATTATTTCTTGTAGACATTTTCACAAAAGCAAATAATTTTAGAGCAATTCCATAAATCTTTTATTCTTATGTTTAATCAGTAGAAAATGTTAAACACCATAATTTTCTTTTATTTAATTTCTTTTTAAGAACTTACTTTACTTAGGTCAAATTAATATCTTATGTGTATATTTGACACAAAAATTATATAGTTTCACAAATGCAACATGATGACATGATGAATAATGACATGAGATGCACTTTTATTATTAGGGTTGTTACGGACGTCCGCGTCGACGACGTGGGGAAGCTCGTTGCAGCGCCGGGAGAAGCGCCGAATGTAGTCCCGGAGCGGCTCGTTCGGGTTTTGCCGACGGTTCTTCAACTCCCGGGGGTTACCCGGACGGGCACACGTGGCCTAGAAGTTACCCACGAATATCTCTTGCAAGTCGGCCCACGAACGTATCCGGTTCACGGGCGGGTGCTCTAGCCGGGTTCGCGCCGAGTCGGCAAGATATAGCGGCGATTCCGAATGATGGCGAGATCATCATTCGCGCCACCCGCTTGGCAAGCAAGGCGGTAGTCTTCTAACCAAAGGGAGGGGTTCGACTCCCCGCATATTTGGCAACCGTCGTCGGCGGACGGAAGCGTGGAGGAAAGGTCGCTCCCACGATAGCGGAGCCGAACACTCCGGGCCCTAGGGGGTCGGGGCTCCGGCTCTGTCGTGCTCAACGTCGTACCGGCCACCACGCCGGGGTGGCGGAGAAGCCGTTGGCCCTCGTCCCCGGGACGCGCCGTCGCGCATTGAGGGTCGACCGCGCATCGCGCGCCGCACCGATGAGAGAGTGCACCGACCGCCCGGCCTCGGGTTGGTCGGGCTGCGCGCCGCACGAGGCGTGCACGGAACCTCCCGCTCGGGAGTTGTGGTGGCCGGTGCTGGCTCGCTGGTTCGACGGCGTAGCGCGCCGCTGCGAACTCTCCGCCTGCTGCTCCGCCGCCTTAGCGAGAGCGCAGCCATCTCCCTCTCGCACTCGTTGTGCTTCGGAGTCGGCTGTACCGGGAGGGTTTTCGATAACGCTGCTCGTCGCAGCGACGTTTTGCCCGGCACGAGGAAAGTGCTGGGCTTCGCCACCGTCGTCGTTGGCGATCCGCTGGTTGACGCGGCGAGCTCTCCGCCGCGCGTTGCACTCCGCGTGCCGACGCTACTGCTCTAGCTCCCGCTCTACCACTGTCGTCTCCTCCGCGAGACCGCGGCGAGCTTCCTCCGGTTCCGGCCGCCGAGCCCGGAGGCGAGCCTCGCAAGTCGTCCCCGCCCGGGGGCGCGGTGTGTCCGCGTTGAGCCGCCGGAGTTCCGGGAGCGCCATGCTGCGGCGCGGCCGGTTCTCCGGTGCTTGCGCGCCCGCTCCTGCAGCATGCACCATGTTGCACTCGCGGGCAGGGCCGTGATTCTCATCACTGCTGCCCTGGTCCGAATCTCCGTCCTCCCCGCGTCGAGGAGGTCGAAGAAGGACTCGGAGGGATGAATGACCATCCCTACGAACTCTCCCACCGCGGGACCGGTTGGCCCCGGGAGAGCGCCGGGTCGTGAGGCCGTCACTTCCACCGTGACGTGAGTGGCCGCGAGGGCCCGTGGCGCTGGTGGCTCGGCGCGCACCGGTGTCCGATCGACGGTGGCAACGAAGTCCAAGCTCCCGAAACATACCGTGGTGCCGGGGCCCGAAGGAAAGCTCGGAGTCAACCATCCGTGCCATGGGAAAAAGAGAAAGATCGGCGAAACGCGCAACGGCCCCCTACCGGCGCGCCAAGCGTCGGTGGTTCGAACACCGGCTGTAGAATTTGTTCCGGGGCCACGTGTTTTTGGACGGATGGTACACAAGGGAAGACACGAAAGGTTTAGGCTGGTTCGGGAGAGCTCCCTACGTCCGGCGGGGATGGTGTCGCGGCGTTGTGTTCCTTGCGTCAAGTGAGAATCGGAGTATAGGGGAGGTGGGAGAGGAGCGTGCTCCAAGTCCCGTGTGTGCGTGTGTGTGAGGTGGATGCGTTCGATGTGTCTCAAAAAAGAACCCTCCGCGTATGTGAAAGGCTCTACCCCTTAATAGTCACGGGGGTGAAGCTCGAGTTACAGGAGAGAGAGAAAGAGAGGACGATCACGGAGCCGGTCGAGCGTCGTGCCGTCCCGTCGGTATTCTTCCTCGTGCGTACTCGAGTGGGTTGACCGGGCGGTCGCATCGTTCCTGTAGCTGGTGGCGTCGGGGTGGAGTGTTCCGCATCCGGCGGAATCATGGGCGGCGTCATGGCAGAGTGGTTGGATGAGACATGCCATTCTTGTCCTTCTCTGTCGGGCGCAACGATGGCTGGCTCGAGGTCGAGGTCATGGGGCAGTTTGTTCGAACCTCGAGCCTGCCGGCGAAGGTCGTGCGGGACGGTGTGTAACTCGAGCTTGACCTCGAGTTACACCTGTTCGACGGGCATGGCAGGAGGAGCCGTACTGTCGTACGTCGGCGGATAATGGCTTCCCCGGAGGTTTCGGTCCACGCCAACTCTATCGGGCAACGAGGACGGCACGGGGACGGCACGTCCCGTCGGCGTGGCCCGACGGGAGCTAGTGGTGGCAGGAAGGATGGGGCGCGAACCCCCGCCAATAATTTCCGAGTACTGTCCACGTGGGCGCCGGGGTGGTTGGGAGTTAATGCGGTTGGTGGTCGGGTCGCAAGGTTGCGCCCGAGGTCGAGCGGGGAGGTCGAGCGGGTAAGGTCGTGCGAGACGGACCCTCCCCGAGTAAGACGCACAAGGTCGTGCGAGGCGGGCCTCCTCGAGCATGGCACTCAAGGTCAAGCTCGTCACCTGCCGACCTGTCTTACGGCGGGATCGTACGGGCGTAGGCCCGGTTTCTTCCGCCGACAGGGCTTCGCTAATCCGTCGTTAAGCGGGCTCCGATGCTGCCACGTGGCAGCGTTGATCTTTCTCCCCGAGAAGGGTTGTGTATACCCCCTTTTCTAACATAGTTTTGATAAGCACCGCTCAGTCCACAATTGAATAGAGTTAGATAAAAAAAATTTGAGCAACTATAAAGTTATACAAAATGAGACTAATTTCTTACCAATTAATTACCCTCACTGTCATATACTTACCTTACGGGTATACATTGATCAAAAGAATGATTCGTCAAGGATATGGTGACATATTGAAGACATATGACTGGCCGGGAGGGCCCATAGACCGGTGTCTCATCGATACAAGATAACAGAAGGTTTCATATACCGGTATGGAAACAGAGGCGGACGATCATACCGACTTAGGCTTGGCCCGATTCTCAAGAAAAGAAGAAGATTAGTCGTAAAGGACTATGAATAGATAAGGAAACTTAGAGATAGAGTTTCTAAGTATGTAAATCTTGTAACCGACTAGGATTCTACATGTAACCTTGCCTCCCGCATATATAGGACGGAGCAGGGACCCCTAAAAAATAATCTGACGCAATAGAAATCTGCTAAGGCAATACGAAACATACAGGACGCAGGGTATTACTTTCGATTGAGGGGCCTGAACCAGACTAAAACTCTTGTGTGTTTTTGTGTTGCACCATCGAGTTCCTGATTTCGTGCGGGGCTAGGTAGTTTATTGCTAAGATAAAGACTCAACATATATCGGAATCCATGTCAGGCTGCTAGAATGCAGTAGGAACAGAGAAGCAGTTCGTACCAGCTGTTTATGAGCTTTACAGAAATATATTATGCAGTCCATGTGACTAGAAAACGCCTCTTTGATCATAAAATTGCTGATGAGGTTTCTCAGGAAACATATATATCAGACAAAGGAAACAAAGAAAATTCATTATTGATGCATGGAATTTCAACAAATGGTTGGTCACATGGTCATGCTCTATGGCTAATCTTTTACCTATTTTACCTTTAATAAATTTTAAGATGTTAGAACAATGAATATTGTGAAGAATAATTGTGGAGACACAATAGAATGAACCAGTAATCTTTATTGATGTTGATATGTACATATTTAGGGCATGTTTGGAATGAAGGAATGCAAAACAAAGGAATGGGAAAAAACGTAGGAACGAGAAAAACACAGGAATGAGAAAATTGAGAAAACCATAGGAATCAAAAATAGAGGAATGATAAACTTTTGTTGTTTGGAATACAGGGAACTAAACATAGGAAGAAAAATATACCTATCTTATGTGGTAGAATAGAGCTGTAATAAATGGAACTCCTGGTTAATTGATTTTGTTAGGCTAGCTCAAATGGGTGCTCGATTCCTCTTCTTTTCATCTGTCAACTAATTGTTCTACTTAATTTTTAAGAAGTAACAAATTAATTATTCTACCTGTTGGTATGCGAAGTGGTGCTAAGTGGCAAGGTACGAGCTCACTTAGTACACCGAACACGAATGATGAAATATGTGAAGTATGAAAACAAGTGGCGCGATAACAACTCTTGTATAAGCGAAGTTAACACAAGGATTACATGTGTCTTTATAAGCGACTCTTGGTCTTCTTTTATCGGAAAATTAATTGAGTAGCATCGAAAGATCACATGTTACGGAAAATACCATCAAAAGAACTTAGCTCCGAAAACTACCATCGAAAGATCCATAGCGGTTCGGAATCTAGCACTCTGTTAGATTTGGACGTAACGCTGTCAATTGAGACCAAAATACCCTTGCTTGTTCTTCGTCAACTCGTTGCTATTCCCATAGTGATCGTGAGCAGAGAGAAGCTCCTACTGCAGCACGCAGACTGCAGTTGTTTTCCAAATCAATCTTCCGAGCCGAACGACGACACCCGATCCTTTTTGTCACCCCCGCCAATCAATAAATCATGGCTCGGCACCGTCGTCTCCCAATACCATCTGGCCTTATATATGTCGTCGCAGACCAGCAGCTGGAGGGACAATATCACTCGTCGGGCAAACGCCATGGCTGTGCCAGGAGCTGGTCTGTGCTAGCGGAGCAGGACCGAGGACCCACCTCGGAGCCGCGTTGTGCTAGCTAGGAGATCGCCCTAGATCCGCGAGTCGCACCGGGAGGAGTTGGTATGCTTTTGATGGGGGAGCTTCACGGGGAAGGAGGCCACAGGTGCGCTGGTAGCTGAACCAGAACGCTTCTGATCAGAGCTAGCAGCCAGAGGATGAAGATGAATCATGGGGCAAAATTGTCAACTAACCTTTTGTTTTTGGGCAAAAATATTAGAAAATAACCTTTCATCAACATAACTTGACGAAGTGCTAAAATTTGAAGCCAGAGGTAACTTTCAATGGTAATTTCTGAAGCCACATTTTTTTGATGGTATTTTCTGAAGATGGTGATCTTTCGGTGCTATGAAACTAATTTTTCCTTCTTTTATAGTCGTGGAGAATCATAACTTTACATGACCATCCTACCCCTAGCCGAATGCCCTCGGAACTACTGAGAGGCGGTAACTCCCGAGGGCATTACGGTCAATCCTCTTGCAGCGCGGGAACGGCTGGAGAGCACTACGGGAAGGTACTTCGCCTAGGCCCCTGCTCTTCGCCTGGGAGACATCAATGAGCTCGGCCAGTATCTTCGCTACCGGCCATGTGCTTTGCCTCGCGTCACGCGGCCAACTCCGTAACTTCGCACCACCGCTTGGCCACTGCTCCGCTGGGTTACCTACGCATCTATTTAAACCAATGTCGATGTCGGCATTAGTGAGGGGAAAAGAAAAGGATGTGGGCCCATCTGGCGAGGTGTAGGGCCACGGGGCGGAGGCGTGCACACCACGCGAAGCGAACCCCGTGCTAGACCCCCAACAGTAGCCCCTCGATGGATAATCTTACTTCGCACACGAATCGAGCGAGGTCGCTCAAATTTTTGCTTTGGCGCGCATGAGCGAGCGAGGGGAAAACGCCACTCCTCAGATTTGACACCGAACTGATTGGACTTGGTGATGAATTTGGCTTATCGATATGTTGCCTATGGGCTTCTTGACGTGCTCCTGCTTCGATGGGCCTGACTGGGTTTCCGAATTTTTCATTGTTCTTGAGAAGGCCCGTCCTAGCAACCACGATACTACACGTCGGCCTTTTACCGTCCGTGTCACCACTTCACTACCCTCTCTGACCTAGATTTCACCTCATGCATATAAAAAGAACTGTGAGGTCAAAATCTTAGTACTTCTCCTGGTCAAAGAGCCTTTTAACCCCGCCCGTTGCTGCGACCTCTAATAGCTTTCTGGTTTCTGCGTGCTGCTTTCACGTCTCTCTGTTTTCATGAGTCTTTTTAACTTCGCTTCCTGAGTTCGTAAGCTTAGTTGTTTTAATTTTTGTTTTTACTTTTTATATTGTTTCAGATGGTTTCGCCCAGACATCAGGGAGCTTCCGCCGACCGCAAAGTTGCTGCCGGTGAGACCAACACCGGAACCGGGGATGTTAGCTTTCCGGAGTGGAAACTTCGCACTTCACTCTCCGACGCCATGTCCTCTGGAGAGGAGAGCCGCGGCTCTAGCGCCGGTGATGATGGCATTACCATCGACCCTGCTAGTGATGACGAGCGGGGTGAACCTGTCGTTGGGGCTAGCGACGCCGAAGATGATGGGGAAGATACCTCCACCGACGCTAGCGAAGTGGATGCCTGCGACGGCACTTTGCGTCGCCGCCGCTCAAAAATGCCGAAGGTATCCTTTCCTTAGACGTTTTGGATTGAGCCCTCCTTGATGACCGACGAGCTCGTGAAGGAGCTAGTCGATGCAGGATTGATCACGGAGTAGTGCCTTCCAAAAGGCTAAGTAGAATTTGTACCGGAAGAGGACGAGGCAGTGGTCTTCCGCGATTACTTTGTCGCGGGTCTAATTATCCCCTGCCATCAGTTCATGCTAACCATCTTGGAGCGGTATCGGATCCAACTGCATGAACTGACGCCTAGCGCATTCGCTCACCTGAGCAAATTTGTCCGGGCCATGGCCAGCTACGGCGGGGACTTGGATACCACAGTTTTTGCTCATCACTTCGCACTGCACAATCAACAGCACCGGATTGATATCGACTGCGTCAGACACGACTGCAACTATGTGTCGTTCAGCTTCGCGTCGTGATGCAAGGAGAACAAGGGCATCATGCACCGAAGCATGAACAAGTGGAGCCATCGTTGGCACCGCTACTGGTTCTACGCCAAGACGGTGTACCCTTTTGCTTCATGCCTCATTCCCTCGGACCCTGTCTGGATGCCAGACCTCGAGAAACGAGGTCATGCGAAGGGGGAAGACATCTACTACTCCGCCTACCGCATCACCAGCGGTCGCGACCTCGTGGAGGAGTTTTGGGCTGCTGGCGTTCGCCCCTGAAGGCCTGCTTCGGCATTGGGAACAACGAGCTGATGACTATCAACTTCGGAGTCGAAGGGATCAGCGAGCCTGTCCGCTGCCCAAAGGTCGATCTTGACCATCAGAAGAAAAGGGCGAAGTCCTTCGTCAAGGACATCGAGCAGCGGATGACGCTCTACTGCGACCGCTACTCCGTCGAGGAGCACGAGCAGTTTCTGTCCCACACGGCTACGAAGGGACGCTTCAATCGAGTTCTTCGCCTCACGCGGATTCCCTATCTGCCTCGTGAGGTGCTGCGCGAAGGAGAGGGAATGGCTACCGGCGGCTTTGCTGCTGTTGGTATGAAACGGAAACGTGGTTCCAGTGGTGGGGCAACTTCTTCTAGGTCTCATCGATGGAAAGGCCCTGCCCCGCCAGTTTCTTCGCGGCCTGCTGCATGGCGTCCCCCTACTCCAAGGCCCCGATCGGTGATGATGTTCGACCCGCTCTCCGAGCCGCTTTCTTCTGGTAAGAAGAAAATTGTGAAGAAGCCTCGGGTGGAGGGCCGAAGCAGTTCTAGCACTCCCAAGCGAGGTATGTGTCTTTACTTTGACGCTGCTTAGTTCTAGCTTCTCCTTCATCACTGATTTCTTACTTTCTTTTACTTCGCAGGGGACATCGGCACTACCAACTCGAGAACCATTCCCAAAACCCTCAGCCAGGATCGAGGTCATTTGTCCACTTCCTATTCTAGCCTTTACTCTTGGCTCCTTCTATATTATCCTAAACTTTCACTTATTTCTTTCAGCAGCCGTCGTGTACTCCGCCGCTCTCGCCGCCCCGGGAAGAAGATAGCTCTTGCTCCAACATTTGGTACGGTTATGACCAACCTACTAGACAACTCCGCCGCTCTCGCCGCCCCGGGAAGAAGATAGCTCTTGCTCCAACATTTGGTACGGTTATGACCAACCTACTAGACAAAAAGTTGGTTGCAGAGTTGCAGTCCGCCCTTCACAAGGGCTAGGACGTCATCGCTGTTCTGTCAAGCCAAGCGTCACAACGGACGAACACAGACAAGGAGCTCGCAGCCGTGAAAGAGCCTAACGCCCAGCTGAAGGCGGAGGTGGCCCGGCTAAAGGAGGCGATGGTGGGTGATAAGAAGGCGTTGATTGCGGCGTGAAAAAGGGTCGAAGGTGCGGAGGAGAAGTTGAAAACCGTCGAACTGGAGAAAGGCTTGCTGTCCTCCACCCTCGCGTGTCGCGACTGCTTCTTCACCAAGGAGGGGACGAAGATTACCTCTTATCTTGTCTCCTCGCTCGGGAGCGTTGGCGCTCATGTCCCCCCATTCGAGGTCACGGAGGACGGCAACACGGAGCCAGTTTCTTTGCCTGGCTCGAGGCTCAGTTTCTGGCCATCCCAAGGGTCATCGAAAAGAGCTGCAACTTCGCTTCGCTCTTCAGCGTGGAGGCCACGCTAAATCTTCTCGAGCAACGCGATTGCAGGCACGTCGGCGATCTTGCCGATCCAGCCGTTGTTGCCGTCAGCTCGAACTCCCGCGAGGAATCGAGCGAAGCTGTCTAGCAGGCTTCCCGGCGAGTCGTGGCGGACTACTGGGCCGCTGCACTTGCCCTGAATCATTTGAGCGAGACGAGTGGGACATTGTTAAATCCGTGTTTTTCGAGTCGGGTGTTGTCGTAAAAGGGAACAGGAATAGAATCTCATGGAGTTATGTTTGCTGATTCACTTCGCAGGATCCGGCATCAAAGTCGGATGGGTCTCGCTTCGCCCTCGACGTTGCACCCCTTGCGTGGCAACGGGGTTATTTGAGTGTCACCCGGGATTGTTACAAGCGGTAGTGTACTCCCGAGGTGACCTTGCTGATTTTTTGAGCATTGCAAGTGTTCGTTTCGCTAAAGGCCAATGCAAATTGACGAAGTTTTTTCAGGACTGTACCAACACGTGGAGCCACCTTTTTAGAGGATGCGAGTGTGAAAGTCGAAGTCCCAAAATGCCATCCAGCGGAGATGTTTTTTGCTTATGATACTCCCCTGCGCGAGGGGGATGAAATCAGCGGAGTTGTTGAGATTTTTTTATTGACCGTGTACTATAGACTTTTATCTTGTTACTCGTTTGAATGGAATGCTCGTGAGTCGCTGGCTCTGCAGCATATTATAAGTCTTGTTGTCGTCTCTACTAGGTGTGTTGCTCCGACATATCTTATAACGGCGTGTTTTGTTTTGGGGGCACTATGTTTTGTTCGCACTTAAAATGCCACTCCGACTCCACTCCCGCCATTCAGTCGTTAGGGGCGAAATAAAGAACGTATCGGATGAAGAACGCGAGCCCCTTTGCGACTCAGCGCTTCGTTTTGTTTAAGGAAAACGCCACTCCCTCCCCCTTTCAGTCATAAGGGGCGAAGTAAAGAACGTATCGAACGAAGAACGCGAGACACTTTGCGACTCAACGCTTCGTTTGTTTAAAGAAAACGGCACTCCCCTTTCAGTCGTCGGGGGCGAAGTAAAGAACATATCAGACGAAGAAACGCGAGTCCCTTTGCGACTCAGTGCTTCGTTTTGTTTAAAGAAAACGCCTCTCCCCCTTTCAGTCTTTAGGAGCGAAGTAAAGAATGTATCAGACAAAGAAACGCGAGCCCCTTTGCAACTCATCGCTTCATTTTGTTTAATCTTCCGCGGTTCTTGTTTATGCCCAGCGGAAAAGGGATTGTTCTGGTTGGCCACCACTCCGAGGTGTATTGCTTGTGCCCGTCGAAGTTAATTGTTTGACTGGCCAACCTTTCGTGGGTTTTGCTTATCCCTGACAGAATGAATTGGTTAGCTAGCCAGCACTCCGGGGTGTATAGCTTATGCCCGGCGATGTGCGGCTGTCGATCGAGGTTTCCTCGCTTGTCGAATGTCCAGACTTCTTTTGTTTTTGGAAGTCGTTTCGACTGCTTTCTTGCTTCACGCTTAGGGGAAATACAAGTTTATATTGCTAATAGCTGCTATTACACATGTCGCCTCGTTAAAAACCCCGCGCCCCAGGAAAGGGGCTTTCGCCTGCGAGGAAAAGAGTATGGACTTTTGTAATGGAAAAGAAAACTAAGTACCTATCACTTTAATTTTAAATGCTAACTACTTCATCGCCCCCTTTGCTTATATTTTGCAAAGGTGCCATTTTACACTTTTGTCTTAAGCGTGACTTTGGTACCCCTACACTTCGCGGAGGTGTTGATTCTTCCTACTGCTTGACTTTTGTTTTACCTCGATCACTCGTGCTTTGAGGTTTTCTGCTAATGTAGCGAGGCCTTTCTTCATTATGTGCCAGACGAATGCTTTTGCTTGCTTTGTGCTTGCTGCTCTTGTTAGCCTCTGGGTCTTGTCTTGCTTGAGTCTTGGTGGTTTAGCTAGCTTTGCTTCTCCTCGTGAATTGCTCTTGACAAATGCTTGGATGCTGTGAATATTTGCCACTCCGGGGGTAAATCCTTTTTCTATGTTTCGGGCTAACTGTTGGTCTCCTTCCACGGTTATTACACCCTTCGCTGCTGGTATCTTCATGTGAAGATATGCATTGTGGTTTACAGCCTCAAATGTGTTGATTGTTGGTGTCCCTAATATTGCAAAGTATGGGTAGTTGAGCCTGACCACCAAATGTGATGAACTTTGTTCTCGGGTTGTTTGCGTCGCCGAAGGATACTGGCAGTTTTATTTTTCCTGCTGGCTCCACTCTTTTTCCACCGAAACCGTATAATGGTACGTTGAACGACTCTAAGTCTTGGTCGGTGTACCCCATTCTGAGCAGTGTTCCGTGGAAGATTATATCTGCTTGG
The DNA here is from genome assembly GCA_031894775.1 of Chloris gayana. NCBI lineage: Eukaryota > Viridiplantae > Streptophyta > Magnoliopsida > Poales > Poaceae > Chloris > Chloris gayana. Next base: position 45,147 of record JAUNZO010004552.1, on the reverse strand, counting down.
ATCCCGTTGTCCACGAGCACTTTGTCGATTCTCTATTTATCAATGTGAGCTTCAATCACAAATGCATCCGAGTGACGGTAACTTTTTAGCTCGAGGTCAGCTTTTGTGAATGTTATTGGTATGTGTGACCATTTGGACTTTTTGACTGGCCCCTCTATGAAAACTGCATTTACTAGTCTGAAATAGTCTCTTCGCTGCCTTTTGCTATCGATGTCGATGCTTGAGCCTCCTGATATCATTCCGATGAACCCTTTTGCTGGCAATGGCTGGGAGCGGTTGTCTTGCTTTCTGACATCTTCGATTTTTGGTGGTGGCAGTGGAAGTGGCTCCGAATATGTCATTCTATTGTCCTGTTTTGCATGATGCGTGGTAGAGGCTCCTTGGAACTGCGGGTGTTGTTGATGATGTTTGTTCGAAGCAAGGTGTTGTTGATGATGTTTGTTCTGAAGCAAGGTGTTGGGTAGTAAGGTTGTTGTGGGTAATAGTGGTTCTGGACACTTGGTTGGTGTATTGGTTGCTGTGGCCAACAAGCTGTTGTCGTGTGGTTTATCTCCGCCGGCTTCTCGTGGTGCTTCTTTTCCAACTCTAGCCTTCTCATTATTTCTTTTGTCCTTGGGCAATCCAGCGTTTTATGTCCCACGTGACCTTCGTAGTAGATGCAGTATGACTTTTTGTGCTGGTGCTGACCGTTGCGACCGGCGAAGTTACCACCTTTGCCACTACTTTGCGTCAGTCCTTTCTGCTGACGTTGTCGTCCTTGCCCTTCACTTTCTTCGTTGCATCTAGTCCGTATATTGTTGACTGTTCCTGCTTGCGCATTGTCCTGGGGCTTCGCCTTCTTGTTCTGCCTATCATAATTGTTATTCTGAGCTTCGCGAGATTGCTTCTGGTTCAAAGTTCGCCTCTTGTAATCTGTTTCGGATCGATAGTATTCTCCAAATTTGCTGCACGTGTACATCATCATCGAGGGCGCTTCTTTGTGAACTTCGAGCTTAAAGAGCTCGCGCGAAGTCCTTGTATAGCATACTCAATTGCCAACTCTTCCGATACTTTCGGACATTGAGACTTCATGCTAAGAAATCTTCCGTAGTAATGTGAAAGTAGCTCATTCGGCTGTTGTGCCATGTGTCTGAAATTTTCAAGGGCTTCTAGGCCACCCATGAATCCTCCGAAGTTTGCTAGTACTTTGTCCCTTAGATTCTCCCAGCTGTAGATTGACCTCGGCTACAGGCTAAAGTACCACGTTGATGCCGGTCCTTCCAAGGCTCATGCAAATACCTTTGCTAGTGCTACTTCGTCCCCAGCTGCCGAAGTGATTGCTGCTTCGTAGCCGATGAGGAACTGCTATGGATTTGTTTCGCTCCTATGCTTAGGGATTGTTCCCATTCTGAAATTCTCAGTGGTACGACGCTCTTTGCAGCCCTCCCGACAGCGGTGAATCTTTGTCATAGGTTACAATTCCAGGTCTTCCGACGGGCAATACTTCGCTCCAGGATCCGGGGTATTCAACTTCGATGCTTGGGCCGAGTTCTAGCTCCGAGTCACTTTCGATTGTTGCTGTTGTTTGGCTATTTGAGTTGTTTTTCTTCAATCTTGCTCGGAGCCTCCTTACTTCTCTTCGTAGCTCTACGTGCTTGCGTCTTTCTTCAAGCAGGGCTTCTTTTTCTTGCAATAGCTTTTCTCTCAACGCAACTTCCTGCATTAGCTTCTCTCGTACTTCGTCGAGCACTTGGTTGTTTCTTCGCATAGCTTCTCTACTTCTTGAGCTAGTGAAGCGTTGTCTCCCGAGCTGTCACCTGTCTTCATGGTCATTCTCTTCTTGAATAGCTGGCAACTTGCCTGGATTTTGCTTTTCTTGGTGGCCTCTGCTTGAACCCTCGGCATGTGCCGAGGTTGGGGATTGTTCGATCTGAAATAGCTCCGATCTCTGGCTTTGTTGCGGGGTTGTCCTCCGAGCTGAGCCTAAGTTTGTCGAGGGTGATGGTCCCGCCGGCAGCTCTTGATGTGGCTGAGCAGCTGTCACGGTTCTTGTGGATCCGGTCATCGTGAGCTTGAACTTCGAGCTCACGCACGGTGGACGCTAATGTCGGTGTGCTAAGTGAGCTCGTACCTCGCCACTTAGCATACCAACACTACCTTAATGGCCTCATTTGCTACTTGCATCACCTTTTCTACTCTCCAATCATGGTGGCGGGAGAGAGGAACACATGCGTTGATACGGTGAAGCCACAACAAAAATTCCTTCCATTGGGTTTGATTGAATTTTTCGTTTCCCGTAAAACATGCATGCATTGCTTCTTTTCCGGAGGAAAGGAAATGACCTTTCCTTCATTCCAAATGCTACAACAAAATTCCTTTCTGGTGGAATGTTTCCTCTAAAATTTCCTTTGAAAATCCTCCATTCAAAACATAGCCTTATAGGGGAGACAACCCCACGAACAGGTGCCTCTAAAGGATGTGTCCCCTTTCCTGAACGGTCCTCTCCTATGATTGGATAGAACACGAAGAGGTGGATCCTCGAGTGAACATGTTGATCACATAGGATTCGCAACACTCCCCTTGATCAACCGATCATCAACGTGCATCATCGTAGAATCTACTCCAAAAACTTCGTGGGAAAAATATGAGGAGATATATAGTCGTATACTGGGAAAAACTCCTTAAACCCAATGGAAAAATAGGAGAAATCGATACAGCATACGCTATGTCTTTGATACCCCCTTAAAAACCCCTGTGGGGAAAATTAAGAGATAGACATAAAACCTTGTGAAGTTATATATCAGTCACTAATATTCAATCGATATTATGCATCAATATCCGAACAATATTAGTTTGTTCAATACTAATGGTCTCATGCAATCCTGAATCCATTCGATTGTTGATGAAATGTGCCATTAAAGCGCTCATTATATTGCTAGCTTAAGGCGCTACTCTATGATACCCGTTAGGCAGGAGTTAAAGAGGATATTCACAAGTATCTTTATGGCACATAAGGTCTTGGTTACTCTATCAAGACATGACCATTGTGTCATATGGGCTGATTATATGGTGAAGTGTTCTTTATGTGAGAATCATTTACATTCTCATGACCACTTTTACATATCATTCTCAAACACCACTTATTGTGTATGTTACATTGAAGAATGATCAACTACATATCCATGTAGCATTGATTCTACTAAGCCATCCGTCACTATCCACATGATAGTGCCTCTTGTATTGTATAGATGCAAACAAGTTACACAAGAGCAATACATTTGCTCCCATTTGTTTATCCTCATTTACTATAGCAGATTGAGGAGATAAACATTTGGTAACTAAACCATGTGATTTTCTCATAGATTGATTCACAAAGTTTTACATAGTTTAAGGGGAGAATCCTTCTGAAATGTAACATGTACAAGAATCAAATTGTGCTCTTTTACTTCATGAGTTTTTCCTATACGATTTCTCATGGAAGGTTTTTAATGAGGCAATATCAATAAAAGTGAATGCCATATCTCCTGACTTTCCCCACTGGGGTTTTTATAGGGTGATATCAAATGACATAATATATGCTATATCAAGGAGTTTTTCATAGCATATCTTATCATAGTGACTGGACCATGTGGTACAGTCATGTGGTATTGATCCCATTGGATCATCGATCATCATTATCTATGAAGATAATTTTGCTTGTGTTGCACGGATGTAAACATGTTATATATAATTTTTTTATCCCATGAGCTTCAACAAATGGTGAGATAAACATCTTGCAAACCTCATGTGATAACCTAGCAGATTTGTTTAGTAAGTCTCTACCATACTCCACATTCAAAATGTTTTCATGAGACTAGTATACGATAACTTAAAGATTTGCAAGGTTCAAGGGGAGACTCCTCTTGAACATAAAACCAGTTATCAAACATCATATTGTACTCTTTTCCCTATATGAGTTTTGCCTCACAAGGCTTCTCATATTAGGTTTTAATGAGGCAATATAACACTCTTGAGGGAATGTGCTCAAGTTGTAAACTCAAGTTGATGTGCTACCACTAGTTAGTTGTACCACAACAACTTAACTATTTCGAGCTATCAAGTGACTCTAACAATACATAATAGTATTGAGATTTCGATTTATAGTTTGAAGTTCTTTATGGACTGAATCTATCCAAATTTTCATTGATCTGCCAATGATCTTAAATGTATATAGGAACATAATTTCCACACATACCTTTCGGTACGTTACATCATAAATGATGTCGAGGTTTGAGCATGAACCCTTGTGCTACAAAGCTTCACCATTGCATCACCATTTCAATGAATCATTCCATTATGTTTCCATATGGAAGATGATAGGAGAAGGTGTTACTTCTTACTCTATTAGTAAATCAATTCTCTGTAATTACAACCTTTTGGTTCGACCAATTTGAGTGCTAAGGCACTCTACCTAGTATTTTGGTCTCGATCCAATATGGTGTAATCTCGTGGAGAAAGATGTCGACATATTTTGTAGACTTTTTATTGATTCAATGGAACCAATAAAGTATGTGGAAATATTATCCTTGATAACTCCATGTATTTCCTAAAAGACAAGTAAGGATGTTCCTGTGACTCAGCGCATGAATTGTGTGCACACATGATGCTAGTCTTTTGGATGTTAAAATCCATAGGCCTTAGGTAGTAAATATCCATAAAGGTGTCAACCAACATAGAGTTTATTTGAATTTACTGTCTTGGAGAATATTCTCCCCTATTCTCGAGGATGCTTGCAAGAAGATCTCTTATGGCCATACTTCTCCCCCACAAATAATGATTAGAAATTGAGTGGTTTTTTATTGGTAACTCCACTCTTTCCGGCACATTAATATCGAGAAATAGATTTAATGACACCTTTATGATAAGTAAATGTTATTGGTAGACTATTTGCGTAGTATTGCAAATATAGGATGTTTTGAACAATAGGTTCGGTTTCTTTAACACGTGGGTGCGAGGATTGAATCTGAATGTATGTGACATTCTTTCTTATTCCTGGCATTCTTTGTGGTATTAATCTCCCCTAATGCCTGGAATAATCCTCTCATGCATACGAGCAAAAGAGTCCTTATAAAAGACTCGAGGTATGATGAATTGATGGATAATGATACCTCTTATGAATTTCCATGCTCTTGATGTGTCTGCATTATGATGGTGATGTCGGTATGTGTGAAACATTACCGCTGCTCCAAATGGGAAATTTTTTATATGTGTCCAAGTATCCACGTGTTATTAAATGGGAGAGAGCCATTTTACATAGCTGATGTTAGTGGTGTGTAAAGCAACTTGTTGCTAACCCTGTGCTAGTAAGCTTTCAATTCGAATATATGCTAGATTAAATTCCAGGCATAGGAATTTGATAGCATTGTCCATTTTGGATTAATTGAATGATTCAATAGATTATTTAGGATTTATGCTCATGACGTGAGCAATAATCTTATCAACTATATGGTTGTTGTGTGTATAAGGAACACACGAGAGATCATTGTGAAGATGTATCCATACAAACCATGTAATAACTAAACAATCAATGACCACATGCCTTCTTGAATTTCTTCACGTTGAGTGGCACACATCTAATTCCAAGTTGCACTTGTATCGTGCACACTAAATCAAAAAATATTGGTAATGTGTCATGACCACTATAATCGATAGTAATTTGTATTATCATCCCTTTGATGGGATAACCAAGGCTATGATGCCAAGTCTTGATATAATCAATAAACAATATACACATAGCGTGTGACACCGGATATAATCCGGATGAAATGTTAGGAAATTACCATATCTGTTATGTAAAGAAGATAAATCCTCTTTATTTCCATCATGAGTTTCATCATAGGCAAAACACGTTTAATGGATATTTCTATATTTAGTGAGGTACTACAGAAATCAGGATACAAAGAGGCCTCCACGATTATAATTTGACTACCACACGGGAAGGATGACAGTGGTTTAGTCATAATCTTATATCCTTTTATCATGTGTAGCGACTCGTTGAGATATTTCCTTGCCTCTTTGTAAAAGCATAGAAACTTTCTCTTCCATGTGTATAGAATTTGTGGCGCATATGTCCACTTTTAGGCATATTTCACCTTCCTTGGTTTTATCCTATTGCAATAGGTGGAAGTAGATGACATAGCAAGGAGACCGGGGCCTAGTGTTGGCCTCCAAAATTGTTCAAAATAAATCCGACAATTGTGTTCTCCTTTGTTTAATAGGTCCTGTCTTGATCCGCAAGAGACTAGTTGATACTTAGTTCTAATGGAACTTTATATGAACAACTAACCTCCATGTTGATGTCAGGTTTATGATTGCAGTATGCTCCATACCTTTTTCCATGACTAGGATGGCTATGTCCCATAGACTTCTTGTAGTGTAGGTCAATCAAGTGTGTTAAGGAGTGGCATTGATATGTCATCACCTCAATTCGGTGCACGAAGTTCTTACTCTGTTGCACTATAGCATTTTTTTACCAATAAAGTTCCATAGATGGTTTATGAGAACCATCAAACTTATTGTAATGTTGAACATTATGAAACACTTTAGGCAATTGAGCAGATCCAACAGGATGATTACAATGATTCCTCTAAAGGATTCGTCATGCTATCGTCCTGAATTAGTACATAAAAGAATTCAACATAAATTCGGTAAATACAACATGGCAATCATGTTGTAAGACCCTATCAAAGAGGAGTAACGAGATAAAGTTTTCAATACCTTATCATCTTTTTGTAGGTTCTTTTTCCTAGGCAACTTCAATAGATAATATGGACACTAATATAGTACTCCTTGATGGACATGGAGTCCTAGAGACCAAGTTGTGTCCATGGATTAGCTTTAGGCAAAATAAAATGCCTTATGCTATTTATATCTGTTAACGAGAACTTTCCATGCATATAGCACTCGGTTTTTCTCCATTAGATACTCAACCATGAGATCTTGATGGATATGATGCCTTATGGTGCGTAAGGCTTTGTACTTGATTTGAATGGCCATTACTATCCTCGTATAGAGGGTGTAATACCACTCTTAATCCATGGGTGTTGAACTATGAATGCCCATGGTTCATGTTGGGTAGTTGTGATTGTATGTGCGAGGTTAAGAATAACGCACAACCGATCATCTTTACCAATTTGGTGTTATGCAGAGATTCAATCAAAAATCATCATGGTAACATGTAAGAGGGGTGCAAAATCTTGTAAAATCAAATCGAGACTTGATTTATTTAGTGTGTACCTCATATGAAATAGGCAACATTAGGAGAGAACCATTAAAATCATGTCGATGTCACGGTAGTAGGACACATATTCGACATTTGTCGAGTACATGCTTGATTCCTTCTATTTTATGTTCGGCTATGTAGGATACTCGAGAATCTATGTTTCTCAAATATGAATCGAGGTTATCACTTGAATTTTGCATATAGTTTAATTCTTCTAGAACTAAACTTGATAATTTGCAAGAAATAGAATCTCAATTGCAAATTAATGATTCCGCAAGAGAAACTAATCTCAATTGCAAATAAAAGCCAATGGTATAACAAATTTTTGTGTTTATCATTTAATAAAGTTTGAATTAAATGGTGATTTGTGCAAGAGATATAAACCTCAATTGCAAAATGAGAATGTTATAAATCTTCATGGTGTTAAATTTAATTCTCCTTGAATTAAGCGCATCGAGCTTAACTGCGGTGAATCTTGTAAGAAAATAGTAAACACGATTGAAATCTCAATTGCAAGAAAATAGTATCTCAATTGCAAGAACATCAATATCATGTCGTAGAAAATGCCCTTGGATTGGAATTATAATTAACAACATTTAATCACCAAACACAATTCTTATTTCATAGGAAATGTATCAAAGTACAAACACATTGGACATAAGAAAATTACACCTTTGGGAAGCTCGCGAGAAAATTCCAAAATACAAGAAAAATTGTGAAAAATGGAAAATCTCAATCGCCGGTGTTGGTGTGCCAAGCAGCGAGGTAGTGCTCTCTCAACACACCGAACACAAGAAATGGAATATGCGGTGTATGAAAGAACGAAATGGCATGATAAAATCCCTTAGTATAAGCGGAGTTAACTTACAGATTACATGTATCTTTACAAGTGATCCTTGGGCTCCCTTTATAGTCTAGGGAGCCACATTTTATAGGACCATTTTACCCTTGGCCAAATGCCCCAGCTCTACTACGAGGCGGTAACACTTAGGGGCATTCCCGAAAAGCCGGCTGAAACCGCGTAGCTGGCGGCTTAGCTAGCTGCTTAGCTGGGACGCACTCCGGCCCTTCGCTTCGTTTCGCTCCGGAGCTCCGCCCTTGCGCTGATTCGCCTCGCCGGACGGTGGCTTCGCGGGACGCGGGCCTTCGCGCCTAGGGCTTGGCTCCATCCTCGGGCTCCCCTTGACTTCGCCTTGAGGTACCTCCTTCGCTTCGGGTGCCTCACGCCATTCATCGACCTGTGCGGGCTGCTCGAAGTAAAACTCGGTGATAGTGTGAGAAACGTGTACCGGGGGTCTTTGGCGTTGCCACCGCGCGAAGCCTAGCTCGCGTCAGCCCCCAACAGTAGCCCCTCGATGGGCGAGCTCGAAATTCACGTAGATTGATCGTGGCAAATCGGAACTTCACCTCGTGCGTGCACGCGAGCGCGGGGAAACGCCACTCCCCGAACACTTTTGCTTCGCTTGATTGTTTTCGACCGGACTTTTGCTGCGCTGTGCTATTGGTTATGTCATTTGCGGCATTGTCGTTGGATTTGGTACTCCTTGTTTCGTAGGCCCGTTGACTTACGGATTCCGATGAGTGGGTGGGCTTCTTCGGTGCTTTTAGCCCCGATGGGCTCGGGTAGGCTTGTTTCCTTTCCGTTCATTGCGTGGCCCACTTCGCTCGACGTGGTCCGTGGTTGGCCTTTTCACCTCTCGGGCCGCCTCTTGTTACCTTTAGTGACCTAGATTTTTTCCCTGCCTATAAAAAGCTCGAGTTGGTCAAAGGTTAGCCGCTACATCCAAGAGAAATACGCTCTTGCTTCCGTGTTTTCTTGCCTTCGCCCATTGCTTTGAGTGAGTCGGCTTTTGCTTTTCACCGCTTACCTTCCCTTTCCCCGCTATTTACTTGTCGAAATGACTTCGCCTTTTGCCCTGAGGATTTGGGAACTTCCAAGCTTCGCGCCGACGATCGGAAGTTGCGCGAGCCCCTATCTACCATTTCGAGGGTAGCGGGGCTTCGAGCGCTGAAGAGGAGGAGGAAGAGGCGTCCGGCGAGGCCACCAAAGAGGAGAGTGAAGCCGACGGTGGGGATGACCAGGAAGAGGAAGAAGAAGGCAATGATTTGCCCGGTGCTGGCACCGTTGTTGGGGCGGGCTCGGGTGTGGTCGCTTCACGCCACCGCCGGTCAAAAGCCCCGAAGGCCCCCAAGGTCGTCAACCCCAAAACCCTTCGCATCGAGCCATCTGCAATGACCGACACATTGGCAAAGGAGTTCATTGGTCCGGGCTACCTTCAGGGTTACCGCCTGATGAGGACATCACACCCTCGGATATAATCAACACTCCTCCAATACACATACATAATTCAAGGACAAAAACTAGAGCACGACAATTTAATTTACGGGTGAGCATGTTCCTAATGATCTCTTTATTTATATTTGAGAATATATTACTACCTAATGAGTTAATTATTGTTAGAAACCATGGAGATGATGATAATGTGGTTAAGGAGGAGTTTGGAGGCGTGGAGGGCCAGCAAGGACGTCCATGTCAAGTTGGAGGCCCAAACAAAGTCGACTTCGATTCTGTTTCGGAGTCCAGAAATAGCCTGCACCAAAACGGACGCCTCGGTCGCATACGAAGTCCGTTTAGGACGTTCTTTATATGGATGGAAAGATAATTTGATAACCTTTTCATTGGTGCTGGTCTCATATCCAAATTCTTCCCGAGTCGTCAGGAATTGCCGAAATACTAAGACGTCCAGAAACTGTCCCGGTGTTGCACAACCGTCTTTTGGCCTTTGGGCCGTGTATTTTGTTGAGCCCACTTAGGGCTGCGTCCAGAGGGAGATGGACGACCCTAGGGACCTCATAAGCAGCCGCCGCCCCTTCCTTAGGGTTTGGGTTTTGCTTAGATTATTCTGTCAAGAACAGTTTCGCCGTTTTGTCGGTTTGTGAGACCCCAACTCGTGAGTTTAATCATATATTTGCAATTTGGTTGCTTCTAACTTGTTCTTGCTTGTGTTATTCGATTCGCAGGCAAGGATTAGCCTTTTTGGCGAGGTCAACCGTGCAACGCCGGTTGATAATCATAGAGGACGTGGTGCTGCGATTGCGGGGTTCGAACGTGTTGTTCGGGAGCCGGATCGACGTGTGTCATATCTTAGCCAAATCGCTATTTATCGGAAGCTTTCGGAAGATCGGGACACCCCGTTCATATCACCGCCTCCCAATAGGCGAAGTGGAGCTGCGGCCTAAAGCGGACGAGGTGGTCATCTTCCGGGACTACTTCGTCGCGGGGTTGGTGATCCCTTGCCACCACTTCGTGCAGACTGTCTTGGAGCGCTATGACATCCAATTGCATGAGCTGTCCCCAGCGCCTTCGCTCATTTGATCAAATTTATCCGGGCGGTGGTGTGCTACGAAGGCGACCTCGACATTGAGGTGTTCGCCCGTCACTTCGTGCTGCACAATCAGCAGTGCCATATTATCATCGATGGCACGGAGTATGATTGCCGATACGGGTCGCTGGCCTTCACGCCCGCCGGAACGAGAACAAGGGCGTCATGCATCGAAGCATGAACAAGTGGAGCCAGAACTGGAACTAGTATTGGTTCTATGAGAAGGTGTCCGGCGTCACCGAGACGAGCGAAGGCGGCGAGGCGAGGATCATCTACCCGACCGCTTCGCGCCTTGCACCTTCGGATCAGATTCGGGCGCCCGACTTCGAGCGCCGCCGGCACGAGGTGGGCGAGACCATTTTCTACAAGGCGTACCGCACCTCCAGCAGCCGCGACTTTGTGGAGGAGTTTTGCGCCGCTGGCGTCCGCCCCTTGAACGCCGGGTTCGGGATTGGCAACGATCGGTTGTCTTCGATCGATCTCGGGATCGCAGGGGTCGAGGGGCAATCATTTGCCCGAGTTTTTACCTCGCCCGTGAAAAGGCGAGGGCGAGGTCCTTCATCCGTGACATCGAGCAGCGAGCGAACCTTTTGTACGGCACCTATTCGACGGATGAGCACAAGCTTGTCCTTGAGTGCACCGTCACGAAGGGCCGATTCAACCGAGTCCTTGGCATCGCGGGATTCCGTATCCTCCCCGCAAGCGGCTCGGTCGAGTGCCGGCGAAGGGACTTCGCCGGCGGGGGAGAAAAAGGAGGCGAAGCTCCGGGGGCGGGGCGAGCTCGAAGTCTCGCCGCCAAAAGGGGTTGCTACCTGTCGGCATCAGCCCAAGTACCTCACCCAATGAGAACCCTACTCCCCGGCCGACTAGCGGTGGAAGGGCGCCGCCCCCGAACAAGGCGTTCCGGATGGTCGTGATGCACGACGTGCTGGACGACCCGCTCCCTCCCCTTGACGGGGAGAAGAACAAGAAGAAGAAGAAGAAAAAGAAGAAGAACAAGAAGGTGACGAAGAGACCTCGCACGAGAGGTTCGAAGCGGGGCCACTTCCCGCAAAAGGTGACGCGGATTGCTTCGACGCTAGGTGCTATTCCTCGCTTTCTAGGTTATTCAAGACTTAACTTTCATTTACTTTTCGTCATAGATACTGTTCCTGCTGCTCCAGCGATTGCGCCACGAGCGGCGTTGCAGGAGATGCTCCCCAAGCTCCTGCCACTTTTTTTAGGCGAAGCGTGTTTTGACGGTACTTCGATTGTTTTTACTGTTGACCCTCACTCCGCCGTTGCTTGTCGCGCTTGGGAAACAAATCGTTTCCGTTGGCTCGTCGTTTGAGGCCCCTCGGAGGGGCGATCCGAAGACAAGTTGATCGCGGAGCTGCGTAGCGTGCCGGGGCGAAGCCGGGAGTTGGCTTCGGCGCCGACGAGTCCAGCCGACGCGCCGCCTGTCCCGCCGTGCGGAGGTGATCGCGGAGCCGACGATGACCAAGGAGGCTAACTCTCTCCTTGAGTCCGAGGTGGCGCGCCTAAAGGAGGAGTCCACCGGCCGTCTCCGCGCGTTGATTGCGGCAAAGGAATTCGTCGTGGCTGCCTGCTCGGAGCGGGATCGGGCCGAGGCTAGGCTTTGGGAGGCTCGGGGCGAGGTCAAGGAGGCGAGGAAGATCCACGACCACTACGACGAGTTCTTCGCCCGGGAGAGCGCGGACGCCTGCTCGGGCATGGTGGCGATGATGGAGGGTGTAGGGGCCGTCGTGCCTCCCTTCGACCCGCCCGCCAATGAGGGCCACGAACGGCCCTTCTTTCATTGGTTGACGGGGGCCATTGACGTCGTGGTAGGGGTGTTCGATCGAGGTTGCAAGCTTGCTGCGACGTATTGCGTCGAGGCGGGGTTCAACCTGCTCGAGCGGTAGTCCTGCAATCATGTCCGTGCTCCGGCTGAGCCGGGCTCTTCGATCGGGGTAGACTCCCGCCGAACGCCGGCGCCACTACTAGGGTGGCCGTCCAATAGGTCCTTCTAGAATATTGGGTCGCGCACGGGCAGGCGGCCGCGCTCGAGAGATCTAGGAGCTTAATAGAAGGGCTCTTCGCCCCCATTGTCTTTATTTTGCTTTTATGTGCTTCATGCTTTACTGCGCATGAACGATTTTTGTAAATTAATATTTTTAACCGGTGCAGGTTTCGCACGAAGGGCCTGCGCATGAATCTGAAAGCGACGCTTCCGACTTGATTTTGGGATTGGATCTTCCCGGCGACTCCATGCGGAGTGACAGCGCGGCCTTGAGCTCCGAGGTCGACTTAGATTATTTTGAGGCGGCTGGACGGAATGAGCGGCGAATCGGGCCGCGAGGCGAGGGACGTAGTCAATTCCGGAGCAAGCGCTTACGCAAGCGTCCCTTCGCCTCGAGGCTGCGCCCGAGCGAGGCATTCCTCGCCCCCTCGTCAAGTAGTTTCAAGACATTTGAAAGCTAGTGGCGATGTTAATAGTTGTAGCCCCGCTGGTTCTTCGCTTCCGCCCTCTTCTATCGGCCGCGACTATCGCCCCGATCCTTTGGGAGGGATGGGTGGGAGGTTGTGAAACCAGCATTTTTTGAGTTTGGTGTTGTTATAAAAAGAGAACCATGATAGTTTCTCATTGAGTTGTGCTCTGCTTTGCGTTGTAGGGTTCAGCCCCGGTGGCGGATGAGTTTTTGCCTAAAGCTTTTGTTGACGCCACTCGCTCGCGTGGGAACGAGGTCACTTGAGGGCTACGCGGGGCTGTTACGATCGCTACCTCGCTGAGTATCCTCGAGGAGACCTGGCCCACTTTTGGAGTGTTGTTATGGTTCGTTTTGCCAAAGGATAGTGGAAACCGACAAAGTTTTTTAAAGACCACTTGGTGACTTTGCCAGCTGCCCCCGCGGAGAATGCCGGTGTTAAAGCCGAGGTTCCGGAGTGCGACCCGACGAGAGATGTTTTTTGCTTACGATACCAGCGTCGCGAGGGGACAAAGGACGATCGGTGGTAGAGAGTTTTTTGTTTACCTTTGGACCCGACTTTGCCTTCCCGCTTTCTTAGTTCGATGCGTTTGGGCTGTGTTGCTTGATTGTTCTCGTATTTGTGTTATGTCCGTGCCCAAATGTGAGCCATGTTTGATCTTGGAATCTTGTGAATGTTTTTTCTTGCGAGGGCTCGCCTTGCTTCGAGCGAAAACGCGTGCCTCTTTGCGGTTTACGCATCGTTTTGTTTAAATAAAATGCCACTCTCCCCCACTTAGTCGTTTAGGGGCGAAGTCCAAATTGCTTCGAACGAAAACGCGACCCCCTTTGCGGCTTTATGTCTCATTTTGTTTAAATCAAACGCCACTCCCCCCACTTAGTCGTTTAGGGACGAAGTGCAAATTGCTTCAACGAAAACGCGAGCCCCTTTACGGCTTTACGCATCATTTTGTTTAAATTGCTATCCGATGAGGCATTGCCTCGTTGTCGAATGTTCGGACTTCCATTATTTACGGAAGTCGTTTCGATTGTTTTGCTTCGATTTGGGGAATGCAGCTTTTTATTGATTGTAGATGCTATTACACATGTCGCCTCGTTAAAAACCTCGCCCCATTCGAGGCTTCCCAACGAGGAAAAGAGTACGGTCTTTTTGCAGAATATTAAAAAGAAAAAGAATTTTCTAAATTCTATGACAGCTACCTTGCTTATAACTCACGAAGGGGCTGTTTTACGAGTGTTTGTTTATGGTTGGTGTAGTTCCTTTGCTTTATTGCAAAGGTCTTTCTTTCGCTCGAGTCCCACTTTGCTGCCTTGTCTTGCGTTGCTGCGTAGTCTTTATTTGCTTTGCACCGGATGGTTGCTTCGCTTCGTCTGCTTGTTTCGACACTTGATGAGACGAGGTCTGTGGATTCTGTCTTTCTTGTTGTGCTTCGCCCTGGATTGTTGCATGGTAAGCCTCCGAATGCTTGTGAAGGTGTGAATCCTTTTTCTATATTTCTTGCCAACTGTTGGTCCCTTTTTACAGTTATGACACCTTTAGCCGCTGAGATTTTCATGCGAAGGTACGCATTGTGGATTGCAGCTTCGAACGTATTGATTGTTGGTCTTCCCAGGATAGCGAAGTAAGGGTAGTTGAGCATTACTACGTCGAAAGTGACGAATTCTGTTCTTGGATTGGATGTGTCTCCGAAGGTTACGGTCGAGTTTTATTTTTACGGCTGGCTCGACTCTCTTTCCACTGAAGCCATATAATGGCTTGTGGGATGGTTCGAGGTCCTGATCCGTGTAGCCCATCCTTAAGAGTGTCCCGTGGAATATTATGTCTGCCTGGCTGCCGTTGTCAATGAGTACTTTGTCGATTCTCTACTTGTCAATGTGGGTAGCTTTTCGGATCGAGATCCGCTTCGGTGAAGGTGATTGGGATGTGAAACCACTTGGTCTTCCTAATTGGGCCTTCAACGAAGACTGCATTTACCAGCCTGAAATAGTCTCTGCGCTGTCTTTTGTCTTCGAAGTCCATGCTTGGAACCGCATGATATCATCCCAATGAATCCCTTTGCTTGGGAGGGGCTGAGCTTTGGCGTCTTGCTTGCTTACATCTTTGATTTTCGACGGTGGTAGTGTTAAGGGTTCGGAGTAAGCAATCTTGTTTTCCTGCCTTGGGTAGTGCGAGGTACCCTACCCGTGGTGGGGTGGGGGCTGGGTTGGGTGGTTTGGCCCGAAGTACTGCGTTGGGTAGTATTGCTGGGGTGGGTAGTAATGGTTTTGGACGCTTGGCTGCTGTGGTTGTTGCTGATGCCAATGACTTGTTGTAGTGTGGTTTATTTGTGCTGGTTGCTTGAGACTACTTCTTTCCGAAGTCGAGCCTTCGATGATTTCCTTCGTTCTTGGGCAATCTAATGTTTTGTGCCCAGCGTGGCCTTCGCAATATATACGGTAGGGCTTTTTGCGCTGGCGCTGATTGTTGTAGTTTCTATTTTTGCTGTTGCTTTGCTGCTTTTCTTTTTGCGAAACGTGTTGATCTTGCTCATCGGTGTCTTCGCCGGCTTGCTCTGTATATTGTTTACTCCAACTGCGTGGGTGTTTTCCTAGGGCTTCGCTTTCTTTAAGTATCTGTCGGTGCTATTTTGCGATTCGCGCGCTTGCTTTTGGTTTGCGGTGCGCCTTTTGCAATCTATTTTTGATCTGCAGTATTCTTCGAACTTGCTGCACATGTACTGCAGTGTGCGGGGTCATTTCTTTGCAAATTTTGAGCTTAGAGGACTGGCGCGAAGCCCTTTGATTGCGTATTCGATCACCATCTCTTTTGCTGCCTTTGGACACTGGGCTTTCGGTGCGAGGAATCTTTTGTATTAGTCCGCCAACGGTTCGTTTGGTTGTTGTGCTATATTTCTCAAGTTCTCTAGTGCTTCGGATGGCCCCTTGACTTCTCCGAAGTTTGCTATTACTTTGTCCCTCAAATTTTCTCAGCTGTAGATAGACCCCGGTTGCAAGCTGAAATACCATGTTCATACCGGCCCCTCGAGTGCGCAAGCGAAGATTTTTGCCAAAGTTACTTCGTCTCCCGCTGTTGAAGTTACTGCCGCTTCGTAGCTAATGAAGAATTGTCTTGGGTCGGTTTCCCCTCGTACTTCGGGATGGTTCCCATGCAAAAGTTCTCTGGGTAATTTGCCCTTTGCAACCCTTCCGAGAGCAGTGAATCTTTGTCTATAATTACGAGACTTGGCCTTCGGAGGGTATTACTTTGCGCCTTGCGCTGTTGTCTTCATTGTTTCGCGCTGTTGGCTCTGCTTACGTGTCGCTTTGTATTGTTGCGGTTGACGGCTTTGGTCGGCTACTTTTCTTTGCTTTCGCCCTTAGCCTTCGATTTCCCTCGCGAGCTCCTCATGCTTACGTTTCTCTTCCAAGAGAGCTTCCTTTTCCTGCAACAGTTTGTCCCTCCGTTCCGCTTCTTGGAGGAGTTTGCTTTTTACTTCTTCCGAGTCTTGAGTTATGCCTTCGCAACACTTCTACTTCGCTGAGCGGTGTCTCGCTGTCCCCAGAGGTGTAGGTTTCTTCGGGTTCGTCTTCTTGTATTGCTGGCAACTTGCCTGTGTTGCCATCGCTTCGCCCTTTGATTGTACCTTCGCCATTGGCCGAGGCGGGTGCTTGTTCGAGTCGAAGTGTCTGCGGCCCTTCCGCTTGAGGTGGTGGTCTCCGGTTTAGCTACGAGGGCGTCGAGGCCACTGCCGATGATCTTGCGAGTAGCTCTTGCAGGGCTGAGCCGCTGCGGTTGTTCTTATATTTCTTTTCATCGTGAGCTTGGTTTTCGAGCTCACGGACGGTGGCGCCGATGTTGGTGTGCCAAGTAGCGAGGGTAGCGCTCACTCAACACACCGAACATAAGGAATGGAATATGCGGAGTATGAAAGAACGAAATAGCAAGATAAAATCTCTTAGTATAAGCGGAGTTAACTTGCAGATTACATGTGTCTTTAGAAGTGACCCTTGGGCTCCCTTTATAGTTCGGGGAGCCACATTTTACGAGACCATTTTACCCTTGGCCAAATGCCCCGGCTCTAATACGAGGCGGTAACTCTTATGGGCATTCCGGGAAAGCCGGTTGAAACCGCGTAGCTCGCGGCAATAGCTGGCTGCTTAGCTGGGATGCACTCCAGCCCTTCGCTTCGCTTCGCTCGGAGCTCCGCCCTTGCGCTGCTTCGCCTCGCCGGACGGTGGCTTCGCGGGACGCGGGCCTTCGCGCCCGGGGCTTGGCTCCATCCTCGGGCTCCCTTGACTTCGCCTTGAGGTACCTCCTTCGCTTCGGGTGCCTCGCGCCGTTCATCGATCCGTGCGGGCTGCTCGAAGTAAAAACTCGGTGTTAGTGTGAGAAACGTGTACCGGGGTCTTTGGTGTTGCCTCCGTGCGAAGCCCAGCTCGCGTCGAGCCCCCAATAACATCCAACACAATTGATAATCAAAAAACCAAAAAGGGATAGAACAATAACAAGGTAAGACATGGAACATCATCCAACATCATCTCAAATCTCAATAACATTTATCATCCAATGAGTACAAGAGTGTGACTCGCAGGCCGACAATAAACATGACGAAGCTATTGAAACCACGAACCATCAAATCACACACCAAAAGACATGGACAAGGGTCACCACCCAAAGGCTCTTTGTCGAGTCTTAATCTCGGCATTAGAATTACCCGGTCCCTCACGAGCATGGAATTCGATGGTGCAACACACGGAACACACAAGAACACGAGATTTTAGACAGGTTCGGGCCTCTCGATGGAGAGTAATACCCTACGTCCTGTGTGTTATGTAGTACCTTTAGCGGATTGCTAATTGCGAGTTGTTCGAGTGTAGGAACTTGTCCTAACTTGTGAGAACTTGTCAGAACTTGTGCTTCTAGGGGTCCCTGCCCCGCCTTATATGTCCGAGGAGGCAAGGTTACATGTAGAATCCTAGTCGGATACAATATCTACATACTTAGAAACTCTATCTCTAAGCTTCCTTATCAATTCGGAGTCCTACTCGGTCGGTCTTGTACTTTCCTTGGGGATTAATCCAGTCTTGTTGTCCGCCTCTGTTTCCATACCGGTCTTATGGAACCTTCCGAAATCCTATACCGGCCGGACACCACTCGTGGGCCCGCCCGACCGGTCTCATGTCTTCAATATGCCACCATATCCTTGACGAATCATTCTTCCGATCAATGTATACCCGTAAGGTAAGTCTACAACAGCAGCCTCCGAGTAATTTTTGATTTGACATTGAATAAGACCGACCGAGTCTTACGCATGTTGGTCCGATTCCAATGTTAAATTAAAAAGAACTCCAATCTTCTGCAATACTTCTTCTTTCTTCAAGACGTTTCAAAAAGCCAAAAAATTGGTATATTATCCTCCATACCACCTAATTAGGTGTGCAAAAACAAAAGTATTTTCCTTCTAGTGCGCCGGTTAGGTGCACCCAATTGGGTATAGCCCCGACTCTTGGATCATTTGAACTCCTTTCAAATAATGCAAGAGTCCACTAGTTGATTCTTCATTATTTCCTTCAATATGCAATTTCTACATACTGCTCCTTTCAATTTCCATTATTTTCCACTTCCCGAGATCTCTGCAGACCGCTCTTGAACACGGTGCACCGGTCGGGTGCACCTAATTAGGTATAGCTCCCGACTCTTGTATCATTTGAGGATCGTAAATAATGCAAGAGTCTTTCTTGAGAGACTATACTTTATTATTTTCCATCAAATCACATTCCTCTTAGCAATTTCTGCCAAGAACATATTTTTCGAGACCGGTCATACCGATCAAAACTTCATATCTCCTGGAGATTTACACCAGTTTGACATAACATACCGCCTAAATCAGCATGAACTCATTATCCGCTTAGTGAAATTTCACTAAGAACCAAAATTCTGGTTGATCGGACCAGTTTCCCAATTAACTTACATCGACTCGAGTCTCCAAGGCCTATAATCAGCCGAATGATTAACACCCAGGGCCTAAGGCATCCAATTTCACAATGACTAGTTAGGCAAGACCTAATTGTCTTTGATCTAACCAGATCTCATTATTCAATTTCCTCAAACAATCCAATTTGATATTCCAATGTTATCGCGATTGGGCACTCCATACCTCGGACCGCTCAAACATTTGCAAAATAGCCCTCGTGATTATTCAAATCACGTAGACCATTCCTCTCGTAACTCTTAACATCTTC
The DNA here is from genome assembly GCA_031894775.1 of Chloris gayana. Classification (NCBI taxonomy): domain Eukaryota; kingdom Viridiplantae; phylum Streptophyta; class Magnoliopsida; order Poales; family Poaceae; genus Chloris; species Chloris gayana. The sequence goes on along the minus strand of JAUNZO010004552.1, from coordinate 25,834 downwards.
CGCCAAGAACATACTTTTCGACCGGTCCAGGACCGGTGTCAAATCTCATATTCCTGGTGATTCGCATCGTTCATAACCGATATTCCGCTTATCGAATATCGCTCAAATCCAAATTCTGACAGATCAAATCGATCGCCAAAATTCACACAATAAACTCGAATTTTTCACACCTATTATCAGCCGAATGATTAACACCCAAGGCCTAAGGTTAACCAATCGATCGGACAACGAGTCTTCAACCCGACTGGTTTGTTGCATAAATCACTCCAGAAATCATATATTCTGTGCTAAAAATGCTTAACGGACTGAGCGTCGAACACTCGGACCGGTCATCACAATTGGCAAAAGAGCCCCGTGATTATCCAAATCACGTGGACTTCTCCTCCGTCACCGCACCCAAGATCGGAAGCACCAGGTACATCAAGCGGAGCCGAGACCTAGTTTCTAGTCCATTGTATCTGTAAAAGCAATTTAAGAAGTACATAAATGTGCTCATATGTAAATAAATACTCCAATGTTTTATTTACTGCAAATCTCAAATTATTTCCAGATTTTTTACTGGTATTTATATGTTTTCCTTACTTCAACATATAAGATTTTCTCCTTTCGCGCAAGCTGCAGCGGTCTAGATTAATCATTATATGCCTAATGTAATTTCAACTTTAATAACCGGTCACTCCAACTTCAAAAAACTTAAATTTTACCATCCTGTTTCAACCAATCAAGTCTATAACCAAGCAACGATGGTTAATTCAACACAAACCAACTATGACATAACCACTGGCTCTAATCGGCATTAGGTATAGCACATAGCGGTGGTCTACTTAACAAAATCGTGTCGTATAGAAAAAATGACCGGTCTTAGAACTCGGGATCACAAATTATTAACCGACCACTCTTAAATAGCAGCCTCGTGGCATGGTATATTAATTCAAAATTAAGATTCCAAGATAAATAAAACCATGCGAGATAGGCAAAGATTGACATATTTCATATTATCAAAAAGCTATCATGAGCATATCATTATATAAGTTTAAACACAAAAACTTAAGTGTAAAAGCAACTTAGCTGGTTTATTGGGCGTAGCCCTCGAGCCAAGGCCGAAGATGATGTAGCCGATCGATGAGTAGTTTGACGATCGTGTTCAGCTCAAGACAACATCTCCGTGCAGCAGCAACGCTTAAAATCGAATTTGACGACCGATGTAGATGGTTGAAGGCGACGTAATCGGTCAAAACTGAAGATTAGCAGCCGCGCTAATGCTCAAGATCGCTTCGAGCAGCAGCGACACTCTAAATCGAAATTGAAGACCGATGAAGATGGTTGAAGGCAACGCAATCGGTCAAAAGCGAAGATTGGCAGCCGCGCTAATGCTCAAGACCGCGTCGGAGCAGCAGCGGCGCTTTAAGATGAATTTGATGACCGATGAAAGCTGTTGAAGATAGCGCGATCGGTCGAAACTGAAAATTAGCAGCCGCGCTAATGCTCAAGACCGCGTCCGAGCAGCAGCGGCGCTCAAACTTAAAGTTGACGACCGATGAAAGCTGTTGAAGACGGCGCGATCGGTCGAAATCGAAGATAAGCAGCCGCGCTAATGCTCAAGACCGCGTCGAGCAGCAGCGGCGCTCCAAGTTGAAGTAGATGACCGATGAAAGCGGTTGAAGACGGCGTGAGCGGTCGAAGCGAAGATAAGCAGCTGCGCTAATACTCAAGACCGCGTCCGAGCAGCAGCGGCGCTCAAGTTGAAGTAGATGACCGATGAAAGCGATTGAAGACGGCGCGACCGGTCAAAGCGAAGATTAGCAACCGCGCTAATGCTCAAGACCGCGTCCGAGCAGCAGCGGCGCTCAAGTTGAAGCCGACGACCGAGGAAAGTTGTTTAAGACGGCGCGATCGATCGAAAGCGAAGATTAGCGATCGTGCTAATGCTCAAGACCACGTCCGAGCAGCAGCGGCGCTCCAAATCGAATTTGACGACCGATAAAAGATGTTGAAGACGGTGCGATTAGTCGAAATTGAAGATTAGCAGCCGCGCTAATGCTCAAGACCGCATCCGAGCAGCAGCGGCGCTCGAAGTTGAAGCCGACGACCGATGAAAGCTGTTGAAATTATCGTCGTGGCGTTGGTCATCGCTCGGCGGCATCGATCTTCATCGTCACATGATGGCGATCATCGCACCGGTTGCCATCGTCGTCGCGGCGGCGGTCGTCATCGCTCGGCGGCATCAATCTTCGTCATCCACAAGACGGCGATCATCGCATCGGTCGCCGTCATCGTCGCGGCGACAGTCGTCATCCTGCACCGGTCATCGCTCCACGACACCGGTCGTCGTCGTCGTCGTGGCGGCGATCGTCGTCCTGCACCGGTCATCGCTCCGTGACACCGGTCGTCGTCGTCGTCGCGGCGGCGATCGTCATCCTGCACCGGTCGTCGCCTCGTGACACCGGTCGTCGTCGTAGAACGAAGTCGAGAGACCCGAGCGGATCTTGAAGCTTGTAACGAAGTCGAAGTCGAAAGTAGAAGCCATCGAACTTGCGGGAACTCGTCGGGACCCCTACCGGCGCGCCAAATGTCGAGTCTAAATCTCGGCATTAGAACTATCCGGTCCCTCACGAGCATGGAATTCGATGGTGCAACACACGGAACACACAAGAACACGAGATTTTAGACAGGTTCGAGCCTCTCGATGGAGAGTAATACCCTACGTCCTGTATGTTATGTATTGCCTTTAGCAGATTGTTAATTGCGAGTTGTTCGAGTGTAGGAACTTGTCCTAACTTGTGAGAACTTGTCAGAACTTGTGCTTCTAGGGGTCCCCGCCCCGCCTTATATGTCCGAGGAGGCAAGGTTACATGTAGAATCCTAGTCGGATACAATATCTACATACTTAGAAACTCTATCTCTAAGCTTCCTTATCAATTCGGAGTCCTACTCGGTCGGTCTTGTACTTTCCTTGGGGATTAATCCGAGTCTTGTTGTCCGCCTCTGTTTCCATACCGGTCTTATGGAACCTTACGGAATCCTATACCGGTCGGACACCACTCGTAGGCCCGCCCGACCGGTCTCGTGTCTTCAATATGCCACCATATCCTTGACGAATCATTCTTCCGATCAATGTCTACCCGTAAGGTAAGTCTACGACACTCTTGAGTGTAGGTGACACTATCACTCCTCTCCATCGGCATTGATGGTAGGCTCGAAGGGTCAACAACATCTACGTCCGAAAAACAAAGTGGGAAAGCCGTGAGTACATTGAGTACTCAATAAGCCACACTACTTAGTAACAATGTTATGCATGCTTGGATATTTCAAGGATAGGCAAGAGCTCACCACCTAAAGCAATTATCCCGAAGTCTAAGTGAGTCAAGTTTTATTATTATTCAAATTTTATAAGTGGCCTTGCAGGAAATAACACAATCCTACAAGGGTCAAATTAAGTCCAGCACACCTCCACTGGAACCACAGCTCGAAGCCGAAAGTAAAACACCTATCGGAGGGGAGAAGTAGAAAATCTAATCAAGTGGATGTCTCTTGGTAGTGCCCGTATCTAGGGGCATGGCTATACGTATATATTATAACTCTACAGAGTATATACACATGTACCCATGTGAAGAGGTACTATAACTTAGGGCTACCGTCGTAGCCTAAGCACATGAACACTCACAAGATCAATCAACATGCATTGATCGGCGGCTCCCGCTCCTCCAGGGTCGAGATCCCCCCTAAGAAACAACAAAGGGTCATGAAGGTGTGAAAGGCCTACCACCGGCCAAGTGGGGTATCCTCTACTCATGGGTCGAGACAATGCTCCAAAACCCACTAACATAAGCTCTGCTACTACGGCTAGCCCACCAGTCCTCCGCATGTATCATGATTCAGCACAACTCCCACACGGGTCACGTGGTGTGTAAGTAAGACCAAGAGAGGCATACACACAAGAACCGGTCCTCAAGCTGTCACGGCGAGTCACCAATCCCTCTCCTCAAACCATAGTCTCAACAACAACAAATAACGCCACAACAGGAACTCCATAACCCAAAGTTCCTACATAACCGTGCCCGCAACATGCGGTCTCCAAATGGAAACTCCCCAAAAGTTCTCCAACATCTAATCACCAACACTCGCCCCGCAAAACAACCTATAGGGTTTCTAATAAAAACTCCATACCAAAGAAGTACCTACAATTTATTTAACACAAAAACATATATATCATCATACGGGGTTCAGTTAAGCATCTAAGCAATACTAAGCATGCGAGTATCATCATTAGATAATCCTATGATGATAGTGGTAAAGATAGCATGATATGGCATAGATTATGATTCTAAGCAGCAAGTAACAGTTTCTATGCATGAGTCAAATTATGCAAGTACTAAATAGGCTCAAGAGTGATCAAGGATTGTGGCTTGCCTTGGAAACGCTGGTCCCGGACGGGGTCGAGGTACTCAATCTGCTGCTCTAGTGGAAACAACTCAAACTGCTGCTCCTCAAACTCCTCTGTAAACACAGACCACGCAGTACGGGTTAGACACGCAAATCGAGGCAAATAGGTAACGAATCTTAAGGGCAGGAACTTACACTACTAGAACATGAACAACAAACTACACCAAAACGTAGAGTACGTCACTACGATCCCAACGCAACCGACCGTGTATTTTCCGACGCTCACGAGAGAAAGATATGAATTTCCAAAGGAAACAGGATTATTGGAAATTCAGAAAAGATGGAACAAGGAAAACGAGAGAATATTCCCGAAATATTCCCTGCCACGACAAGCACCACATCGGCGCCACATAGGACAAACTTCTGCCAAGTTGGCACTACGTGGCATTACTTCTGCCGTGTCAACAATTGCCAACTCGGTGCCACCTCAGCAAATTTCTGCCACGGCGGTGCCACATGGCCCAATTTTTCTGCCACATTAGCTCGACCTAGAGCTCGACGGAGATGGGCAACGCTGCCGAGCACCACCATATGACCTGCCGGAATCGCCAAGTTCCGACGATACAGCTCACCGACATTCAAACAAACCACACCGAGAGCATCAGCTCACCGACGTGCACACGCTAGTGGTTGCAGCTCGGACCAGCTCCCGCTAGAGCTGCGGCGCGAGCTCATCGGAGCTTCGCGGTGGCGCGCTCGAAAGGGGAAAACCCTAGACGACCACAAAATCGCGAGCCAAGCACACCAAAACTCGACTCGTGCTTGCGCGAAGCTAACGGCACCGATCCCGACCCAAAAAGCTGGCCGAACATCGCCGGCGGTGAGAACTGCAGCGGCAGCCATTGCTGCACAGCTGGTACTATCTCAAACTCGCCCCTTTACATAAAATACAGCGTACAAAAGCACTAGGGCAACTCTACGAAGCTCAACGACCACTCAACAACGACGGGCGAGCTTATAAACGCAGACCTCACCGTAGACCACGGAGGACAGTGGCGCAAACCGACAAACAACCAAAATTCGAGCGCGATTGGAAGGAGAAGGAGGGGGAATCGACGTGCCAGCTCACCAAGATTCTCCGGGTAGGCTCGACGATGGAGGGGAGGCCTTGGCGACGACGATTCGACGGCGATGGCGACAGCGGACGATGCTTGACCTCAAACGATGACCAGGCAACGTGTGCGCTTGGCGGGTTCCAAAGTTGCGAGAGGGCGATTGGTCATGGGTTAGCGCAGGAAGGTGCGGCGCACAACGAAGAGAGGCAAATGGAAAATGAAAGAGACAGGGGCTCACCGGTGTTCCACGATGGAGAAGACGGCGGTCGGCACATTCAACTTGAGCGCTCGTCCTCCTCCTTGCCCGAAACTTGAAGGGGTGAGCTCAAGGGGTACTAGCGTCGAGAGGAGAACACGACGGTGCCTAGGAAACTCACCGGCGAGCTACCCGGTGGCAATGGCGGAAAGGTGGATGGCGGTTCTAGGGTTTCGGGGGTTTCGCTCCCGGAGGTGGCCCGGAAAGGGGTCAAGGGAGTACGGCGGTGGCTCTAGCTGCTATGGTGTAGGCTGGGGGCAGGTGGGAGCGGTTGCGACCACCGGATGGGTGCCACGCGCCCCTTTGCACGTCCATGCTCGCCATCGGTGGCTAGGTACTAGCAGCACATGGCGACAACGCTTGCCGCCACGCCCGGTCGCTCGGCGGGCCGGTTGGGCTTGATCGGGCCGAAAGAAGGGAGAAAGGAGATGGGCTGGCTAGCAAAATCGACCCATGGCGCAAAAATTCAATGGAAATCATTCGAACTTTTCCAATCTTTTATTTCTCTTCCAAATACAATTTACAAGCATTTCGGATACAAGTTTGGGATGTTACATGGTGTGCGCCGGGCCGCTGCTAGGCACCTCGGTGCTCCGTTGCCGTTGAGGCACGACGTCGGGCGCCTACGTCTTTACGTTGCGGAGGCACCGAGGCAGCTTTGCCGGATGGGCATCGTCATGCGAGTATGGTTTGCTGCCGCACCTGCTTGGACGGCATCATCATCATCGGAGGCTATCACCGGGCGTAGCCACCACTGCGCAATTGTCGCATTCCGGAGTCGCCATGTGAACGTTGCCGCCACAACGCCGGGACGGGTTGTCGCCTCGTTTGCGTACATGGATGCGCGACTATCATTGCGGTCTTGCGGTGCATGTCGCGATCACGCTGCGCTCGACCATGGTGGAGATGGCGCTAATGACGCGGACATGTCCGATAGGGGCCTAGATGAGAATTTCGATTGCGAGACCCTCGGGTGAAGCACCACCAATGGCTTTCTCCTTTTCGGCGGTGACTTTGATGCATAACAAGAGTTAAATGTTGGCATGATCTCCAGCTGCACCCAACGGCCTAGCAGCCCGATTCGCGCTTCGATCGGGGCGCCCAACCTTACATGGTTGGTGGGCCCCGTGACATTGCGCAATAAAAAAGGAGATGGGGGCTAGGGCACGCAGCACGAGGTTCACCTGCGCCGCCATCACCCCACCAACAGATCTGAAAACCTACCGATCTAGGTCTGCGCAGCCAATCACGGGAAGCCCCGCTGCCGCCAAGACGACGTCCGCCGCCACCTCAACGGACGACGTCGCCTCTCGGTTCGACTCCGTCCTCGACCTCAAGATGGCCGAACAGAACCCTCAACCGCGGCAGCGACCACACCGGCGACCACCTCGGTGGCTGCCATAAGCTCTACTACCTCGACTCTCACCACCGAGATGGCGCCCTCCTCCTCCTCGACGCCACCGATCCACATGTCCGGTAATGTGCAGCTAAACCTCTCTCTCACACACGGATCGAACCAACTAGATGATGCTACTCGCTAGCTAGGACGATGCCTAGATCCATCGAACATAACAATGGTACTAGAGCCATGTTTGTGCATCGTGCAAGTAGCAACGCGCCGGAGGAAAAACCGAATGGAATCCCTAACCCTAGCAGATCCCAAATCCCTTACCCTAGCTTCCCAGTAAAGCTCCTTTTTCCCCATAGAACAACATATTGGCGCTCGGATCCATTGACTCACTTGGATTTCGCCATCAGAGTCACCACCGTCGGCTCACCGGAGATGGGGCAGACCACCGTCGACTGTTCGTCGGCGCGGGGCAGTTTGAGCATCGACACGAGGACGCTCGACGGCGGCGCGCTCACTCTTCGGTGAATGCGCTCGCCAGCGAGGGTCCTCGCGTCGGCGCCTAGTCTCCTCGTTCCTTTGCTTGCTGACGTTTTCTTTCGAGAGTAGACGAGGGAGGAGGCTAGCAGAGGGAAACAGAGAGGGTGCGGGAGGAGCGCTGCTATCGGCGCTTGTGCCGGCGGAATCGATAACCTCTCAGCCAGCGGCTGTGGGGCCGAGCACATGGCAGAGGGGCGCTCCGCCAAGGAAAGCGTGCGGCGTGAGCAAGGGAATAGAAAGTGAGGAGGGGGCCCGCGGCGTCGATCGACGGAGCCGCTCCTCACCGCCGGCGCTAGCCACCGGCCACGCAGGCAACGCGCGCGCCAGAGGGATTCGCAGCTGTGCGGCACCTGTGGTGCGGCATTTTCGGGAGCAGAGCGAAAAGGAAATGGGGCTAGTGTTCCAAGGGGCAGCTCCGTTCGCTGGTTTTTGTTCGCGCGAGATCGGTGCTCTGGGGGCGGTGGACTGCTGGGGGTGCGCTGGACCGGATCGCTAGCCCAGCCGCAGGCTGATGGGCTGCGAGCCCACAGAGACGGAGTTGTGCTGCAGATCTGGCCAAAAGGCCGTCGCGTGCACTAGTGGGCTGCGGGCTGCAGAAAGTTCTGTGCCGTCAGATGCGCATGTATGGGCGTGCAATTTTCACAAACGGGCCAACAATTACAGCGCGTGTATCGGGCACGTGACAAGAGGTTTTGGGCCGGTTTTTCGGGCTCAAATAACAGAACGAATAGTAGCAAATTTCAGAGTTGTTTTTCACTGTTTTCAGACGAATTTTTGAATGCTTTTTTGCATGAATTAGTATAATTTTATCTCTGTAATTTTAGAACCAACGTGATAATTTTATAGAGAGTAAAATTCCAGATTTATGTTGTTGTTCATAGATGTTTTTTAAGATATGTTTCCGCTGCAAGATTAATTTTGGATTAAATTGGTGTTTTTCAAAAATTAAATTTCGAACCAACGGGAGAATTTAATTTTAGGAGCATTAATTTTCTGCTATCTGTCATTGTAATTTACTGACCAATCTATTATCTTTATATTAGAAGGTTAAAAGGAGCCTCCACGTTCATCCTCAAAATCAAGAAATACCACGTTAATCTGAAAAAAGAGAAGATAACAACCGTCGGATTTTATGAAGATCTAACGGTTGAGATAACAAAATTTAAATAATCTAATGAACTTTATGGAAACCAATTATTATAACTAATAAAATTCTGAATTACCGAAAATAATATTCCTAAACAAAAAAATAGAAACAACATGCCAGTAGTAGAGTCCAGTATGGACACAGAGGCTTTGGCTGCCTCTACCCTACGTCAAACCTGTAGTATAGTCCAATTTGGACACGGAGGCTTGGCTGCCTCTACCCTACTTCTTTGTTTTTTTCTGGAATAAATAAAAGGCATAACAAACATAATATAGAAACAAAATACCTGTAGGAGAGTTCATTACGGACACAGGCTTTGGCTGCCTCTACGCTTCGTCTCTGTTTTTCTGAACAAATAAATGGCAAAACAAAAATAATATAGAAACCAAATACCTGTAGTAGAGTCCATTACGGGTAGGTTTGGCTTCCTCTACCCTATGTCTTTGTTTTTCTGAATAAATAAATGGTACAACAAAAAGAATATAAAAACAAAATACCCAGACTAGAGTCCAGTATGGACACATAGGCTTGGCTCCTACCCTACATCTTTCTTTTCGAAAGAGAGTTTCTTTTTCCGAATAAAGAAATGTCTAGCTTCTTGAGTGATTTGGAGAAAAAATATACACATTAACTGTTGGGCACCCCAACTAGTTACAAAACACCGCTATTTGCGAGGCTAACATAACTCATATCCTTCCTTTTCTTCCCCTATCCTGGACTCATGGCTGTGTCAAATAATTGTCAATTCCAATCACTTGCACGACATGGGCCGTCATTCCGGTCGGCTCCGATCATTGTCACTTCACATTGCATGCCCGTAATTCATGTAGTTTTAGTCATGTTCTCAACTGGACATTCAGCCTATGCCAAACAGCATCTCTGCATCGAGCCTGTTATTCCTATAGTTTTAGTCACGTTCCCAACTGGTCATTGAGCCTATATGCCATGGATCGTCTCTTGCACCGAGCTGACAACATACTTACCATCGATGTGAAATGTGTGTTTAATTTGTGCGTATGTTTCCATGCAACACCAGATATCCATTACTTGGTATATCCTCGCTAATCAAAAGTTACGTGTTAATTAGCTACAAAGACAAATATCACAACTTTCTCCATGATACTAAAAGTGCATGAGTATTTATAAATTAGCTACCAGTACCTCCATAGTTTTAGTTTGTTGAAATACATAAGAGTTATTATGACTCAAACAAAATAGTCAATAAGATAAAAGGAAAGAGTGGTGGGTCCTACATCAATTGTGCTCGCTCCACGATCAAAGGGTAGGTGCCTAGTGGCATAGAGGCAATACATAGCTAACCACTTGAGCAGGGAAGCAGAGAGGAATATTATATTCTCGAATGTGATGGTTGATCCTCTCATGGTACTCTTGCAGGACTTCTACCACATCCTCTATACAAGAGCACATGTACCGATGATTCTGATAAAGGGTCAATCAGACCTCACTAATTTTCATGAAAACCCCTAGCCTTTTTGACACTATCGGTGTCAAGTTGGGTGACCTTTTCAAAAGATAATCATGCACAATCATCATTTGATAAAATACAAAATACGAAATAGAAATGTTTAAAGTACAATAGATGTTAGTTACCCTGATTCAAAGGGAGATGGCCATCAGCGTGACGAAAACACCGAAATTGATAGAGACTGCATATCATCATCACGCCAAACTCCATTAGTGTAGCAATGTCACTTGCAAAACACCGATGAGGTCGAGTAGCGGTAGGGGCACAAAATTTCGCTAGAAAATACCCTTGACTAGGCCAACCCGATGGTATTACAATGCAGTCACGGTTGCTTGCTCAATCACACAGTCTCGGAGAAAATCAAAGTGAGCAAAGTATGTGATAATCTAATAATGGTCCAAACAAAGTTTACAATTAATATCAAATAAATACATTCAATAATAAATATTATATACAATTGACACCCTATTTTCATAACATTTTAGGAAGGACATTAAGCGGCCTAAACCAAGTTCAAGTATATTACAATTTTCCTACTGTTCAGCAATGGCCTATGTGGCTAATAAGACAAATAGATTAGAATTGCAAAGGATGTACCTCGCAATTGTAAGAGTTAATTTTTAGTCGATACTTTTGATCTAACAAAAATCAAATAGAAAGTTGAAACATATATTAGAGGACAAAAAAATATGGCAAACCTATGAATAAACAAGTAGAATATAGAACCAATCTATGTAGAAAGGTAGCAAACACAATATCGATTGTTATATGAGTTCAAAGGTTTATCGAATGAATCATGAATATAATGGTGAGGATTACAAGATAATTATTAGCAAGCATAAGTAGTTTTCGGGGCAATTGTGTTCTCACCCACACTATCAGTTCTAATTGTGATTTTACCCCATTTTTCTAACTATGTGATTTTGCCCCCTCACCTTTCAAAGTGAAGCCTTCGTTTGCCCCGAGGGCGTACCTAGTGACGTAGGCTCCCGCAGTATGCGAGGTCTGGGGAACGGTGCTAGCAAATAGCCTTACCCGCACACTGTGCAATGTGCATAGGTTGGGACTCGAACCCCGGACCTTCTGGTCACAGGCGGTAAGCTCTACCGCTGCACCAAGGTAAAATATTGTGATTTTATGCCAAGTAGGGGTAAAGTCACACTTCACTTTCATAAAGTGAGGGCAAAATAACGAAGTCAAATAAGTGAGGATAAAATCATAATAGCATTCAGAGTGAGGGTAAAAACACAATTGTACCATATTGTTAAAAAAGTTCAGCATGATAAGCTAGCCGCGCAAATGCGCGAGCCACCTTGCTAGTGTTGTTAATTGCAATGTCATATTTAAGACCGTTTATGTATTATGTCTATTTTCTGCCCAACGGTGATGTAGGCTTTAATACATAGCATGGTAGAATTTTATTGTGATCATTGTTCTCACTATTTCATGAATTTTTCAGGTTCCTCCTTGATGGGATAGCTTGAAGGAGATACCGATCTTGAAGGGGGACAACTATGGAGAATGGAAGAGGGGAATTGACCTTGCCTTCGTTTGTGGCGAGGTGGAGTGCGTAGTGAATACCCTATGCCCCACGGAGCCTCCTACACTAGTTAGAGGCACAGATGAATCAGATGACTCTTGGGCAAAGAGACGAGAGGGACTATGCTCTCACCATCTCGCTCTATCGGTTTGAGCACAGGAGATGGGTTTTGGATAACAAGAAATGCTTGGCTTTGGTCAAGAATACTATTGAGCCCGCCATTTTGGGCTCAATACCAGATGAGGAGACTATCACAGACATACCTCAAGAGAATAGAGAACCAGTTCATCTGGTTCCTCCGAACATATGCTACACAGCTGCTTAGGCAGTTTGCAAATGAGAGGTACACTGGTGGTGGTGTGAGGGAGCATATCCTCAAGATGAGTGGCATGGTGGCTAAGATGAGGCCCATGCAAATAAACATAGATGATAAACTGCTGCAACACTTTGTGTTGCTCTCTTTGCCCAAGCAGATTGATAATCTTGTTGGGAACTACAACATGAAGGAGAATGATTGGACTCTTGACCAGCTCATAGCCAATTGCATTCGGGAGGAGGATAGAATAAAGAATCAGCATGGTGGCTATCATGTCAACCATGTGAAAGACAACAAGGGCAAAGGCCCTAAGTACCCGTCCAACAATGCAAGAGCCAAGGATCTAAGGCATCAGCCACAGCTGGGCAAGCCCACGAGTTGAGAAGGATGAATGCATGCACTCGTGGGATGAAAGGGCACTACAAGAAGGATTGCCCAGACTGGCTGAAGATGATGCTTAACAGGAAGCAAGGTGAGAACATGATCGCTTTTATAAATGAATCCTTGTATATTGATTATGCTAGATCCACTTGGTGGATTGACTTTGAAGCGACTATTCATGTTGCAAATTGTATACGGGGTTTCGGAATGAGGAGGGAAATAGTAAGAAACGAAGGGCCCAACAGCCCGATTCGCGTCTCGATTGGTGGGCGCCCAACCCTACATGGTTGGTGGGCCCCTTCGACACTACGCAATATAAAAAGGAGGTGGGGGCCGGGGCACGTAGCACGACATTGACCTGCGCCGCCAGCACCCCACCAACAGATATGAAAACCTACCGATCTAGGTCTGCGCAGCCGATCACGGGAAGCCCCGCCGCCGCCACGACGACGTCCGCCGCCACCTCAACGGACACCGTCGCCCTCCGGTTCGACTCCGTCCTCGACCTCAAGATGGCCGGAACAGAACCCTCAACCGCAGCGGCGACAACACCGGTGACCACCTCGGCGGCCGCCATCAGCTCTACTACCTCGACTCTCACCACCGAGATGGCGCCCTCCTCCTCCTTGACGCCACCGATCCACATCTCTGGTAATGAGCATCTAAACCTCTCTCTCACACACAGATCGACCCGACTAGATGATGCTACTGCTAGCTAGGACGATGCCTAGATCCATCGAACATAACATTAAATCCATCGGCAAATTGTAAGTAAGCAATTTTGTTACCGGATGAATTTTGGTGCCTCTTTTTCATCTTCCCCAATGTCTCTTGCCGATGGGAAAATGCATCAAATTCTTGTTGTTGTGTCTCTATTGTTGAGGGACGGGTGCTCCATTCATCCATCCAAGCCTTTTCTTCCCCTCTATTTCAAGAACGCTTCGAGTTGGAATTTGGGTGCCTCTTTTTCATCTTCCCCCATGTCTTAACGATGGGAAAATGCATCAAATTCTTGTCGTTGTGTCTCTATTGTTGAGGGACGGGTGTTTCGTTCTTGCCGGTTGAGCACTACAGAGCGTCTCTTCCATCCAAGCCTTTTCTTCGCTTCTATTTCAAGAACGCTTCGAGTTCTTGCTTCAACAATTTCTCTCAACTCAGTAGTTGAGCGTGCTGATAACGTGTGAAGAATAATTATCGACACACAATAGAATGAACCAATAATCTTTATTGATATTGATATGTACATATCTATAGGGGAGAACACCTCGAACAGGTGCCTCCAAAGGATGCGTCTCCTTTCCTGAACGGTCCTCTCCTGTGATTGGATAGGACACAAAGAAGTAGATTCTAGTGAGAACATGTTGATCATATAGGATTCGCAACAAATATTTTTGTTCAAACTGTTGATTCTTCCACTACAGAAATAGATAGCAGTTTTCGATCTAAATAAATTGGAATTTATGATAACTTCTTTCACATTCATTGGGGACATACTAAATTTAAGTATATCTTTTTAGAGGGTTTTCACGATTTCACTGGGTGGTTTGCACCAAATATCTTCCCTTCTTACATTATGTGAAACACGATGTCATAAATATGCTACAGTGCAAACAAGATGTCATAGACAACACAGACGAGTACATAATGATCAGAACAGAATGAATCAACCAAATAATGTGCACAACAGCCAGCACCCCAATCATCCAGAGAACAGGACTTCTTGACCTGTCAACTTGTCAACATCTCTGAGAAAAAGCATAAATTCTACAGGTGCATAAGGATTCAACAAGTTTCAGCCATTATCTTTACCAAAGCTTAGCAAATCAGCACCAAGCAGCCAGCAATACATAATTACAAGAGAAAAATTTCCACCCTACTCTACTACTGCCAAATGAATGGCAATACTTGCGAAGGATCATCAAACAAAGCATCAGCAACAAACGCATGGTGAGCAACACCTGATGAATATGCAACGGTTGATGGTGTTGTTGCATCTTGACACGCGAGTGAAGGGGTGGCCTGGTGTGCTTGGCCTGTAATTGGGGAAGGATGAGACGATGACAGAAGAGAGAGAGCACACTCGGGGCCCAGCGTGCCGGAGAGACTGCTGCTTCTGGTGTGGCTAACAAGTTCAGCTAGAAAAGTATTGGGGTGCAATGCATTGGGCATGCTACCACCGTCCTGGGAGAAAGGGAGCTGCTTTGGTGTTTTGAAGGCTCCCGAGAATGAAATGGAGAAGGTGTGCTGATGATCGACCAAGTTCATACAATGAGAATTCTGTCCTAGTCTTGTTGCTTGTGGACGAGTAGCATATTGATTACCTGCCAAATAACAATTGTATTTGTCATTTATATACTTTGTTGCTACTTTGGTGGCAATTGGGTAAAGGTTGCACAAAAAATAATTACCATCTGAAAAATCCATCAGAGTTGGCATGTAAACAATCATAAAATGATTTTAATGAGCAGAAGCAGCATAGTTTACAACCAAAAGATGATGATACATGATTTCACATCCATATGAATTCTAATATATATATATATATATCTTATAATAACTTAACAAGAACATATATAACTGTAACAATGGTATCTGAACGGAATTGTATAACTCTACAAGATGATTATTAAATTACCATTTTATCCAAATTATGTAAATTGAAATATATATACCTTCCGCTACGGATAGAAATCCCAAAATTCATTACCATAATGGCAGATATACTAATTTTAGAGAACTCTACAATATGATTATGAAATTACCAATCTGTCCAACTTGTAACTGAAATGTAAATACCTTGGTGGTACGGAAAGAAACCTCCCAAATTCATTACATCATGCTGTGGCTTTCTTCGACGCCTGTTATGACCATCCAAACGCTTCCTGCAACTTCTTTTCCCCTCGTCAAACTCAGATAGCATGTGAAATCTGCATGTACGTAACAATGAACCACCTTTAGGAAAGCTCGATTTCAACTGGTGCCATATATTTATCTGAAAAGCATCTCTTCCCTTTTTGCAGAGTAATGTCATATAGGATATAACTGTTGAAGCTTATTAATCTGGAAAATTAAAATGCACATCACCAACTTCTTATGTTTGTAATTTTTTTTGCGAGGAATATGCTTGTACATTTGATCTGTTATGCATGGCACTTTTTATTTAACTAGCAATTCACTTTCATAGTCAGTTCGGAACAGTGACAGGGTGGCAACCCAGGCTATATCGTCCTTTCTCAAGTCACAAAAGCAGAGTACAGAAAGTGTTTGGGATGGCTAAGTTTCAATGATTATTTTCAATTTTCACTTTCAGAAAATGTTCAATTTTAAAACTCAGTGAGATGTTGAATGTTGAGCTCCCAAATGAAAATGATACATGGTAATATACTACAAATGCCTCAATAAATATTGTTGTCAAAGTAATCACAAGGTCTTCGTTTTAATCAAGACAAACTGATACTATAAAGACAAACTGACACTATAAACTTCCTATGAAGCAAGTTTATCTTAGCTCTTATCAGTGTTGGTTGCCTACTTGTTTCTGAATGCTGTGATAATATCAGTCCCTAATAGCACTGGATGTTTCAATTATTTATGTAATTCAAACTACAAAAAAATACCTGCGAGTTCCAAAGATTTATGTATTAGCAGAATGGCATATTTGGCCAGCAGATCAACAAAATGCCATTAAAACACTATTTCAGAATGCACTGAGGTAGTGTTCTTTAAATTCAATTTTTCCACAGCTATTCATATAAAATAGGACACGTACTCCATGCACATAAAACTATAAAATAATAAGTGGCCAGATTTCACTAAAGCATTACAACCTTTTTCCTTTTCCCATAATAAATGTTATGATCCATTAATCAATATACAGTTCACAGTGACTGAACAAATAAACAAGGGATATGGGATTTGGACAGAACCCAATATCGTAATATACACTGTTTGATTGAATCTCTTAGTGGAAATAAAAGTACTTAGCTACATAATCGTTTGGCAAATATCAAACAGTACAAGATTTCAAATGGCATACCAAAAATAAAATCTATAATGCACTATTGGCAACTGCATTATTATGGTTACCCTAGAAATTCATTGTGCAATTGAAGGATTCAAACTTAGAGTGAAATAGTATGAAGTACCTTCGTCTCAGAACATGCCAGGATTTCATTAGGCTCAGCTTGAGCATCGATGCCAACTCTCAGAATGGGCAGTAATAATTTTTCATTCAATTAATTACTGTAGAATGCACAATATAATCTAGAGAGTAACAAAAAAAACTACAAGCTTACTCAGGAGGTCCCACTTGATTAGCAGCAGCACGCATAAACTAAGACTTAAACTCTCAGTTGACTAAACTCTCTACTAGAAAAGGGTCTATTGCAGAAATAGTTGTGGGCCGAGAAATGTTCGTCTGTTACAAGTAGGTTAGGTGTTAGCAAACATTGTGGCACCTCTAAATGTGCATCTAAAATTCCAATAAAACTACAGATTGATAGAGCATGCAAACATCTACCATCATGCAAAAGCTGAGATGCAACAAAAAAGAGAAATCAGTATGTGTTTGATAAAGTGCATTAACTATGTTACACCCTTCGGAAAATAAGCAGTGCCCATACGGACGCGTGTCCTAGGTACGACGCCGTCCCGAGCCATTAGCAGGACGTGGCGCCCTTATCCTCTAGTATGATCCAATCTCTCCCGAGCAGCCTCTTTATCACCCCCAACCCCAAGCCAGCAGCGCACAGCTCTTCTCTCTTCTCTAGCGTGTGCTGCTCCGGGCACGCCCCAGCGAGACTCTGCTCCGGCGTGCTGGTCTGCACGTGCTCCTCCGGCGTGCTGCCCCGGTGAGACTCTGCTCCAGCGTGCTGCTCCGTGCTTGCTGCTCCGGTGTGCTGCCTCAGCGTGCTGCTCTGCGCGTGCTGCTCCGGCGAGACTCTACTGCAGCATGCTGCCCCGGCGAGACTCTACTCCAGCATGCTGTCCCGGCAGGACTCTGCTCCGGCGTGCTGCCCCATAGTGCTGCTCTGGCCAGACTCTGCCCCATTGTGCTGCCCCAATGCCTGGCAGGGGGATGCGTTCCTGTTTTTTTTTCCTGGTTCACGGCAGCTAACGGCCACAGAGCAACTCCGTTAAGTGGCATGCTGTTATGGAAGCTACGATCTCAATCTAACAGCTTAGATATATAGGACGCCCGTCCATGTGGGCACCAAAATCGCTTTGCTTGTACTCTATGATTTCTCGACTCCCAAACCATGAATATATGTTGGAATGGCAACCAACCTTAAAGAAACAATAAGACTGCAGAGTCATGAAATTTATGGGTGGGTGGGTATGAGTCGACCATCAAACCCGCTTGTAACACATGAAACCTCTCTCCTCTAACCTAAGATTTTGGGTATAACATAGTTATCCATCATATATGGAGCATGCAAAATGTTAGTAGCTTCCACAAAAAAATTATAAAACTCACAAGTTCAGTTCAACTAAGAGAAGTAGAGCAAACTACTTTTGTACCCCGGTCTTTATCCCTAATTGCAGGTTTGCCCCCATTTTCTCAACAATGACATATTACCCCCGTCTTTTCGAAATGTAGCGTGTTTGCCCTTGGAAAACGAGGGAAAATGTGCCATGAAGTTTCAAACTACAAAGTGAGTGTGCCTAGTTGAAAAAACAAAGGCAAACATGCAATAGAGATCAATACTGCAGGAATCATGCCAACCCCCAAAGGATATATAACATGATGAGTTATTATTGAACTAATAAGATGCAGCAATAATGTGAATTTGTAGATAAAGAGTTTAACCATGTGAAATAATTGGGAGAAAATTGGGGAGAAACGTTTACTTATGGGTGCTTTACATGGAAAGTATATGCAGTTGCATACAAAAATAAACTGGTGTTTCGAGGATAAACCATATTTTTGCTTGGTAAATATAATTTAAAGATATCACATTATAGATAATAAATACAAATGGAACATCTTCAACAGGCCAATCAATCTGATTATGTTGAGGGTAATGTCCTTTTAGCCCTTTATTATTTGTGAATCCATTTTAGAAGTTGTTATGAAACCATCTATATTTGAACCTCAGTAGTTGCCTGTTGCTTTGTTCAGCTAATAATTATCTAGGCATAAGGGAAGCTAACTCACAATTAAAATGTAGCTAAACACATCCCTATCTCGCTCACCTCATAATTACATCTTGAAAGGTTATCACTCTCAGCCAAACTCATTGGTAATGATAAGTGCACAGCCCAGACACAACACAAAATGGTGAGGCCATTCATGTCAATCAATGGTCCACATGTCTCAGGACACAAACTTGCAAAACAAAAACATATTGGATGCAGAAACAATATTTTTTAAATGCATATAAATCCAGAATGGGTCCATCTCCTGATTACTTCAAAATAATTCTGCTTTCAGTCAAATATGTAATGCATAATTTAAACTTTGGCATAGGACATATAGCAGTTGGCGCATGGTATTGTCATTCATTCAAGAACGTTCGCCTAGTCAGACAATGTAGACACATAGCTTCAATCCACTCTTTAAGGACGTTCGCCTAGTCAGACAGGTTGTTATTTGGGTGTTGCGTTAGTGATCTGGCTCCAACCTATGGATCTTCAAACATGTGTGCCAAGCTGTAATGAGCAAACCATTGCAGAGTGCCAGAGAAAACAAAAAGGCAAGATCTGAAGAGAACGAGGAAAGATTTCAACTCAGTGGTGGTCTTTGATGCTTGGATGCTTTGAACACACGTGCATGTTCAGCATGAGTGCTATTCTTCGTTCTTTCAAAGATGAGCAGCACCAACGGAGTGTCTCACAGAAAGAGCGAAGCTTCCTGTCTTATTTAGCATTTTTTTTCCCTATGGATCAGTGACTTATGGACTTATGTAATTCAGAATCCCCCCCCCCAGATCGATCCAGAGTAGGGGGAGTGGGAGTGGCAACTTTAAGGGACGAATTTTCCTCTCTTTAATACAAAAATATGCATCCTATGTATTCGAGAAGAAGAAAAAAAGCCTGTTGTACACATTGTCTCTTGCATAGTGCACACGCAGATGAGAGGTTTTCTTCATGAAGCTAAAGTGGACCAAAATCAATAAGGTTTTCTTTACAATGTAGAGAACAGCGGCAGTATGGATGGATGGATAAGGATCAGAGAGGACTGTTAAACTGGTCCAACAATATGGACCATCTCTTTATAGTTTTATTACTATTAAAAGGAAGTACAGATCCATTCATAATGCAGAACTGAATTTAAGAAACTTAATGATATATTACGTATGTATTTCATCTATAAAAAAGTATGTTACGTATAATACATCAGAATTGAACTCAAAAGGTTTCTCGAGAAAAGCAAACTATTAAGATCAAAACAGAAGTTAGAAAACACTGTAGGGGATAACTATTTTTTACGAAAGTAAGAAGCCACATATTTTCATACAATTCAAGGCATATTAAGTGTCCACCATAGTATAAAAAGGTAAACAAAAAGACATGTCCAGCTGACTTGCCACTTACAGTTCCTATTCATCAACACTTTGATTTATCATCACAACTGCTAGTTCACCCTTAGATAAAACTTTGGATACAAAGTTGAATACATGGAAGTTTACCATACCTGAACTGATAGGTTTTTCAATCATAGTACTTAGTAAAATGATGAGAAATGGAATTTACTCAGAATGAATGTTCGAAAGTGAAATATCTTCCCAACCATGCATCTAACGTTGGATGCTTTTTTTGGGGGAGGAATTACATTAGGAGAAACCTCTGCTATAGTACTATATTATATATAGAAAACTAAAACAAAAGGTTTGAGTATCCGAGGTGTGAAGTTATGGCAATCCATACTTGGAATATTCTCGAATATTTGAGAAAGCACAAGAGAGAAGATATTAGCCATGGAAGAGTCTAGAACTATTTTTTCATGGAAAAGGAAACAATAGTCTAGAAACTAGATATTTATGTACGGCAAGAAATATCTAGATATTAGGATAATGATGAGAATATTCTAGAGCCAGATATTTTAGTTAGAAGTGTGGAATGTTGCCATGTGGCAACATCCTAAACACAATGTACAAGTATAAATAGGGGTGCCTCCCCTCCCTAAGGTGCCATGACTTGAGGTGCCATTTGAGTTCTAGGTAGCATGGCAAGGATGCCA
Source organism: Chloris gayana (assembly GCA_031894775.1). Classification (NCBI taxonomy): domain Eukaryota; kingdom Viridiplantae; phylum Streptophyta; class Magnoliopsida; order Poales; family Poaceae; genus Chloris; species Chloris gayana. The sequence continues at coordinate 5,140 of JAUNZO010004552.1, read as the reverse complement.
TGGTGTGCTAGTGAGTAAGTGTCATGCATGGTGTGTCTTAGGTAGCCACCCACAATAAGTGTATACCATGTACCAAGTTTATGCTATGAATAAAGATTGAGCTCTTTTGTAGAGAGTTGGTCTCCTGAATTAGTAGAGTAAGGTAAAGGTCTCCTCGATAGAGATAAAAGTGTTGGGTTTTGGTCCACAGGAGAAGTGGTATCTCACCAGTTTGGTACCATTTTCGAGGAGTCGGTGTAGTCTAGAGACACCGACTTTCCCAACACTAGGCTTGATGAAATCCTTAGATAAAACTAAGGACTTTGAAAGAGAGCCCAAATGAGACAGAGAGAGAGATATAGATAATCTATCCAAGATTGAACTGTTAGTCCATGCTCTTTGTTGATTTAGAGACTAAGAATTAGCATATCTTTAGATTAAACCATCATCGATTATCGCAAAAAAAGATTAAAGCATCATCTAGTTATTCAATAAGTATTCATGCAACATACCATACTGGTTTCTAAAAGGATCAAAAAGAAAAATTATTTCATTTTTTATGGACAAAATTTTCTATATTCTGATAGATCAAGCAAGTGTGCCCATGTTTCGTTCAACTTAGCTTTTCTTCTCATGTTGGCTGACAAGTGTGCCCATGTTTCGTTCAACTTAGCTTTTCTTCTCATGTTGGCTGACTGTGAAATAGTCATAACAGGAAACATAGAGAACGAAGTCTGCTTTCAGAAACATCAACCAAACCAATATATAATGTAATCATCTGTTGCAAGAAATAACCCATGAAATAACCTCTACTGAGATCGTGATCAATCCTTGTAAAATAGCTTTTTATTATTTGGTTCACAAAGAGTCGCCTACTATCAGCACAGTGTCTGACTAAGCATACAGCTGAAAAACCTTGGACCCCTCATCAATCATAAGCACGATTCTGCATGATGCTGAATATCCAATAGAAAAATGAAACCCTACTTAAGCAAGTCAGTTGTCTACACCAGCAGCAGCTTTCTTTAAATAATGGCAATAGGACTAAATTAATCAAGGTCACCAGACCCAAAATGCCACCAAATTACCAACTCAGTTGTTTAGTCGTCGACGAATCGCATCCAAGAGATTAAATAATCGGGTCGCCATCAGATCCTAAACGCCACCTAATTTGCCCACCCAATTGTTTAGCTGGCCAGCTGGGGGACCAAACTAGCTACACCCCAAATTTTTCCCTAAATTTGCCCCAATGTAAGCAAATCTACCCGTCCCCAATTCCCCGAATCAGCAGGTGGATGGGGACCAAGCTCACACAATTATTAACTAATGACCTCATCGGCACAAGAAACCTTGAATACTCGGATTCGTAAAACTGTCATGTTGAATGGATTGGATAGGTGAAGCCTTACCGGCTGCATTGCTGGCAGAATCTCTGCTCCTGGCCGCCGACGACCACCACCGGCGTCTTGGAGTGCGCCTCGCAGACCTTGTGCCGCCGGTGGTACTCGCGGCACCGGCTGAGGTCGGACCGGCACCCGTCGACGGAGCACGCCTCCGGAACGCTGCCGCCGCCGCCACGGGGCCTCCTCCCTGAACCCGCCGGCCGCGCGCGCCGAGCGAGGCTCAAGGAGAAATCTTGGAGCTGTATCTCGGCCGGGGAGGGGGTGGATGAGAAGGACACCATGGTCGGGCCCTGGTCTGCCGCCGCCGCCCAGTTCATGTCGCCGGCGAGGAAAACGCCGCCGTCCTATCGTTCACAAACAAGAAATCGTCAATAATTCGGCGAGGAAATTCTGTAGCGAACCAACTGGCCAAGAGAATGGCAACATCGCAAGAAATCGAGTAGGAGATGGCACTCCTGAGCGCAACAAGAACTGTCGGCGCCTCTTACTACTCCTCGTGGCGCGCTCCCAGGCTCCAAGAACAGCGCCGCGACAAAGAGAGACAAGATTGAGGAGAGTGGCACGTACGATCGGAGGAAGACGAGGAGGCGGTACAGTGCCGAGCGAACAGGGCGGAACATGTATAGGCTATTGGTTGCGTGTGCGCGGGACACCGATGGGTCGCAGCGTCCGCGCTGGAGAGTATATATGGCTTGCAAATTTGTTTCTCTGACCATTGCTCTACTGTTCACTGATCCCGATCTTTGGAGACAAGTTTAATTAATCGATTCACTTTTTAGTTTTGCATAGACGTCCTTGTGGTTCCTTAAATTACTCAGGGCCGTTAGGTGGTGGAGCTCGCTTCAGGTGGCCGGCGGGGGTGGGGGGGGGCGACCAGGGGCCCGGCGCACCCTATGCTTGATACACTTCTTCATTGCACACCATAATTCACCATGAAATTCAGTACAGAAATTGATTTGGCCCTCCTCATGTACTAAAATTCATTGTTTGGCCTCCTCACTATCGGAAAACGAATAGTTGCCGTGTGTCAAAATTGTTGCCGTGCGCCAAAAGTCGGACACACGGCGAAATGGATGATTTATCGTCTCAGTGCATAGTTTTATCTCACACTTACCAAGAGTGTCATATCAGATTTAGAGATAGGATTTGGTGGATGAAATAGTCACTCTCAATGCACGGTTTCATCTCACGATTTCATAAACAAGTTGTGACATTAAATTAACATGTATTTGATTGCAGTGAGATTGGTTAAAATATGTTATGATGAAACTTTATGTTCTCAATTAGAGTTTCATACCTATGAAACAGGTGCCAAATGAGTTTCATCCCATGAAACTCATTTCATCTTCATATTAATCACATTGTCATGTCATCACTTTAGTTGATGTGACGCCTCATTTAATGCTTATGAAACTCTTATTGAGAATAGCCTTATACTTCATTCCTCACTCTGCCTTGTCTTCATGGTCGCCTTATGCAGCACGCTAGTATAGTGTCAATCAACCTAGAGTGTAATGCGTCATTCCGTAATTGGTATCGTCAGGACAACATGATTAGTTCAAATTACATAATAGAGGAGTAAACTTGTGGTGCCAAATCATCTAGACAATTGGTTACTATCTAAAAATATGGATAAGTGTTGATCAAAATCAAAATATCACTAAACAAGGTTATAAAAAATAACTTTTAAACTAAAAATTGTTGCAACAATGTTTTAGAGATTGTTTGTTTCAACTTATATAGATTATATAAGTTACTTAGCATACAAGGGTAATATCGTAAAAGTCCCAGTAAAGTTTGGAAAATAAGCTACTCGTAACAAACAACCCCTTAGAGCATCTCCAATCGTTCCATAAATGAAGTTGGTAACTTGAAATTTAGGATGGGATTAGTAAAAGTTATTCTCCAACCATTTCCTGAATGAGATTGTTAAATTTACTAGCTCCCAATTCATAGACCGAAGGTTGCTACATTTAGCCTCCTAAGAGCATCTCCAATAGTTCTCAATAATTTTACTCCTAAAAAACTGGTTTTAGAGAGTTGCTATAACTATTAGGAGTAAAAAGAAGACATGCACTCCAATCGTTCCCAATAATCCTTTCCTAAATAGTTCAAATATCCTTTGGGGAGTAAGAATTAGATGGCTAAAGGTAGCAAACTTTAGGCCATGGGTTGGGAGTTGGTAAATTTAGCTACCTCATATAGGGAACGGTTGGAGAATGATTTTTATTAATCACATCCTAAATTTCTCATTTAGCAACTTCATTTAGAGAACGGTTGGAGATGCTCCAATTATCACTCCCAAAAGGATATCTTGACTATTTAGGAAATAATTATTAGGAACCGTTGGAGTGTGTGTCTTTTTTTTTTACTTTCAATAGATATAGCAATTCTCTAAAACCAATCTTTTGGGAGTAAAATTATTGAGAACCGTTGGAGATGCTCTTAAATGTTGTGAGCTCTAGTACCCACGTAACAAACCTATGAGAAAAAAGTAATATCTTGTGAAAATAATTACTGTAGATTTAAGTATCTATATCATGTCAATATCTATGGAAGCACTAAGTAATAGATGTATGGACTAGCATATAATTACCGTTCGGGACACAAAAGGAGAAGATTCCAACATTATCCTATTCACTTAGTTATCAGTGTAAGAGAGATAATTACCACCACTAAATGGTGTTACACAACATTTGTATAAATACTTTGAGGTAGAAAATAGAATGAATCGCTATCCTTTCAATCAAGCAACTTCAAACCTCCACTTGATAGTAGAGCTATTTTTCGTTTATCTCCTTGTTAATCAGTTAGAGTTAGGGCTATTTGTTTAAGCTTATTTGTTAGATTATACTATAATCTAGAAGAGCAAACGTACAAAGCAACTTTTTTGTCGGATTCATATAATCTAGGGACTAGATTATCATAATTTAATAAACATCTCAAGAGGTATTTTTCTTCAGCTTATTTGGCAAAAGACACACTACCTATGAAAGTTTAAAGAAAATTACCTGCGATGTCATCCACCGGACTCCACCTAATTAAATTCTTCTATTGGATTCAAGGATATTGTTGTATTCTCTCATCTACAATCACTAATCTGTACACCAATAATCTAGGTAAATAAATAACACCTTCGGATTATATAATCAATCTAGATTATATAATGTTCTTAAGAAACAAACAATCCCTTATTTAATTCCAAGCAACATTTTATGTACTCTTTTAGGGAAACGGATAGTGGACCCGAGATATTGTTTGGGACATTGCAATACACAAATTAAAAATATCACAGTCCAACATTCAAGAACTACATTTGTATACACCAATCAAAATTCGCTAGAAATGGTATAAATTTCTTCCAAACTATATTATCCATCGATCCCAACTTTTCATGAAACGTCTTTTTATCAATCAATCCTTTCTTCTTCTTCTTCTTCTTCTTCTTCTCACATGCACCCACTTAGATAGTTACAAAGATACATTTTTATTATATGTTTTATATGATACATAATCCCACCAAGTACCATGTTTTTTCGCTATTCTCATGAAATTCTTGTGGTCTACTCCTTCTGTTTCAAATTATAAGATGACTTTTAGACATCACATTTGACTATTCTTCTTATTCAAATAGTTTGTGCAAATACTATTAATTTTATTATGGTTTATTTTATTATTAAAGATATTTCAAAAATGACTCATTTATTCTTATATTTACACAAAATTTTTGAATAAAATGGGTGGTCAAACATAACCTC
>JAUNZO010004551.1:0-19173 GCA_031894775.1 Chloris gayana | reverse complement strand
ATGATTCATAATGGGAATCATAAAGCCAAGAAGTGCTTCCTGTTAAGGACGTTCGCTCGGTTCGCCTTAAAGGTCGCACCCTAGTCCGCTCATCGGAATCGGAGAGATGATAAGGGCAAGGACAAAGAACACGATGACAATGGGGATGATGAAGGTTTCCAAGAACCGGCTCGAGAGGTGAACATGATTTTTGGAGGCCCGGACGCTTACGAATCGAAGAGAAAGCAAAAATTGGCGTTTCGAGAGGTTAATGCCGTCGCTCCTGCTACACCCGAGTACTTACGATGGTCCGAAGTGCCCATTACTTTCAGCAGAGCTGATCATCCCGAGGTATTGCCAAAAGCTGGTAGATATCCGCTCACCTTGGCCCCCATAGTTCACAAGGTGCGGTTGAAGAGGACCTTCATTGATGGCGGGAGTTGCCTGGATATCTTGTTCGCCAAAACTCTGCCGCAGCTTGGCCTTTCCGTAGTTGATCTGGAGCGCAGCGTCTCGCCGTTTCATGGTATAATACCCGGGCGGAATAGCTATCCTTTGGGGCAGATTTCTCTGCCGGTGATCTTCGGGACGAAGGAGAACTACGAGGAGGGAGAATATTATCTTCCGGGTGGCTGATATTGATTCAGCGTATCATGCGATACATGGAAGGCCAGCTTTGGTAAAGTTTATGACCATTCCAAATTACCAATACTTGATGCTGAAGATGCCAGGACCAAATAGAGTTTTGTCGTTTCGAGGTGACATCAAGACCGCTTACGCTTGTGAAGTACATAGCATTTAGTTGGCCTCTCGGACCAATTCGGAGGATGAACGTCGAGAAATCGGAGAAGCAGCTGGGGCTCCAGAAGTCCAGGCAAGGCTGGAGGATGAAGTCCCAGTCAAGAAGGTTGCAAAGGAGAAATTGAAGGCTGATGCAGTGGTTTCCAAAACTATTCAGCTTGATGAGTCGGACCCCTCCAAGGTCACCCATATAGGGGCTGACTTGGGGGATAAATAGGAAAGAGCGCTCATTCTTTTCCTCCAGGAAAATAGGGATATCTTTGCGTGGCAGCCTTCGACATGCCGGGTGTTCCTAGGGAGAAGATTGAGCACGCACCGTTGGTGCGTCCCGATGCGAAGCCGGTTAAACGAAGCTCCGAAGATTTGCTCAAGACCGCAAGGAAGCTATTAAGAAGGAAATAACTAGGTTATTAGCAGCTAAGTTTATTAGGGAGGTGTATCATCCAGATTGGCTTGCCAATCCGGTTCTTGTACCCAAAAAGAATACTAAAGAATTAAGAATGTGTGTTGATTATACTGATCTCAACAAAGCTTGTCCCAAAGATCCTTTCGCGCTGCCTCGAATTGACCAAGTTGTTGATTCGACTCGCTGGCTGCGAGCGTCTTTGTTTTCTTGATGCTTACTCAGGATATCATCAAATACCGCTAAGAGTTGATTCCCCCGTTTGGAGCATACTGTTATACGACTATGCCTTTTGGATTAAAGAATGCTGGAGCTACATATCAGCATGGTATACAACGATGCTTGGATTCGTAATTGGGAAGGAACGCAGAAGCTTACGCTTATGATATAGTGGTAAAATCTCATAAAACCGAGGATCTCCTCTCCGACCTGGCAGAGACCTTCGATATCTGCGGAATATTTCCATGAAGCTCAACCCTGGAAAATGTGTATTTGGGGTTCGCTCCGGGAAATTGCTGGGCTACCTAGTGTCATGGCGTGGCATTGAAGCTAACCCGAGAAAAATCCAAACAATAATCGACATGAAACCTCGCGAGTTGCTTGAAGGATGTTCGGAAGCCGACGGGTAGTATCGCGGCTCTTAGCCGTTTCATTTCGAGATCGGGTGTTCGTGGACTTCCTTTCTTCAAGTTGCTTAAGAAGCAAGATAAGTTTGAGTGGACTAACGAGGCGCAGGCTGCGCTTGATCAACTCAAGGAATACCTCAGCAATCCTCCGGTATTAGTGCCTCCAGAGCCAGACGAGACAATCCAGTTATATATCTCCGCAGCAACCCATGTGGTGAGCACGGTTTTGGCGGTTGATCGGAAGGAAGAAGGACACCTGAAACTGGTGCAACTTCCGGTATATTTTGTAAGTGAAGTTCTTACTGAATCAAAGATACGATATCTCCGATTCATGAAGTTAATATATGCTCGTAGTGATAACTTCTCAAAAGTTGAAGCATTATTTCCAGGCGCATCCTATTGAGGTTAAGACTAGGTTTGCCATTGGAGATATTGTCCGTAATCGAGAAGCAATTGGCCAAGTTGCTAAGTGGGCTATAGAACTTGGTCAATATGAAATTATGTTTTCTTCGCGAACGGCTATTAAGGGACAAGCATTAGCTGATTTCATAACAGAGTGGTTAGAGACACAAGTACTCGCAGGAGATTCAAGCACTGGAGTATTAGGAGATTCAAGCACTGGGTCTCTACAGCTTTCGGGCACGGGGCTGGGGTTGTGCTTCTCACCCCGCAAAAGGAACCACTCGAGATATGTGTTACAAATGCATTTCCGAGCTTCCAACAATACAGCGGAATATGAAGCTTTGCTTCATGGGCTTAGAGTAGCTATTTCGTTAGGAGTCCGACGATTGGACATATATGGCGATTCGATGTTGGTGATAAGTCAAGTCAACAAAGCATGGGATGCTCACGATGATCATATGATCGCTTACCGTCAAGAGGTTCGGAAGCTTGAAGAAAAATTTGATGGTTTGCGGTTTTCTTATATACTGCGTGGAAATAATTCTGCTGCGGATGAGTTAGCCAGACCGGGATCTTCACGACAAGCAGTTCCACCTGGTGTTTTTCTTCAAGTATTAGATAAGCCATCCATCAAGATGGAGCGCAAGGCTACTATTTCGGAGATTGCGGATGAAGCAGCTTTGAAAGACCAGGTGGAGAAGGCGGTCTTGAAAGACCAGTCCGAAGGAGCGGTCTTACCGGATAAGACAGTGAGCGGAATCAATACCGACAATATTCGGCCACTTGATGTTATGATTATTGATTCTGATTGGCGAACTCCGTACCTTGATTATCTTTAGTCCGGTAAAACTCCGGAAGATAAAGTGGAGAAGAAAAGACTGGAGGTTCGAGCGCGAAGTTATTTAATTCTTGAAGGAGAGTTATATAGGCGAGGAGTTAATATTCCGATGAAATGTGTATCTCGTTTCGATGGCATTCAATTGCTGGAAGACGTACACAAGGGTATTTGTGGAAATCATGCTTCTTCAAAGACTCTAGTTGGGAAGGTGTTTAGACAAGGATTCTACCGGCCCACAGCAGCGGATGATGTGCACAGAGTGGTTAAGAGTTGTCGGGGATGTCGGTTCTTCGCCGAGCAGCCTCATGCTCCAGCTCACGAGTTGCAATTAATTCCAATGACTTGGCATTTTTCTACTTGGTGGCTGGATATAGTTGGACCTTTTAAAAGGGCGCCGGGAGGATTTACGCATATTTTTGTGGCAGTAGATAAGTTTCTAAATGGATTGAGGCTGAAGCCGTTACTAGCACGACTACGGCCGGAGCGATCAAGTTTCTGCAAAATATATTTGTATGCTTTGGAGTCCCGCACGATATCTTAACCGATAATGGGCCTCGGCTTACTTCAGAATTCTTCAAGGATTATGCTGAAAGTTTGGGAATCAAGATACAATATGCGTCGGTGTCACATCCGCAAAGCAATGGGCAGGTGGAACGAGCTAATTGAATGATTTTGACCGGTCTTAAACCTAGAATTTTTGACCGTTTGAAGCCTTATGCAGGAAAATAGGTTAAGGAATTGCCCTGGGTGCTTTGGGGACTGCGCACTAATGTTAGTAGGGCTACGGGGCAGTCTCCTTTCTCTTTGGTGTATGGATCCGAAGCCATGTTACCTACGTAAGTAAATATGGTGTCAGCTCGGGTACAATACTATGATGAAGAGAAATATAAAGATCAGCGCCAAGTTGAATTGATTGCTGCGAAAGAATTAAGGGATCAGGCTTTGATCCAAGCTGCAAAGTATCATCAAGAATTGAGTCGTTATCATGATCGCAATGTTCGAACGCGGGAATTCCAAGTAGGAGACTTGGTTCTTCGGAAAATTCAGTCCAACAAGAACAGGCATAAGTTGTCACCAGTCTGGGAAGGACCTTTTCTCGGTTAAATTGGTCTCCGGACCGGGGGCTTATAGGCTTATGACCTTAGAAGAAGAAGAAATTCTAAATTCTTGGAACATTGAACAGCTTCGTCGTTTTTATACTTAAAAATACTTCTTGTAATTTTTTCCTTTTCCTATTATGATAAAGTGATTCTGTCTAATGATAATGTGTTTGCTTTTCGTGTCTCAATATTTTAATTTTGAATTAAATTATCGAGCCAGGGGGCTGCTATGTTAAGAGCAATCTGTGATATTGTGCTATTCTTGAACAACAAGACCAGTTATATAGTCGGTAGACTCGCTGTATTGAGAGCGATCTGTTTCTTTTCAGTTTAAGACTGGTATGTTCAGGAAGGGAAATAATATAGCATGTTTCTTATGAATATTGAAGGTAAAGCTGCAATGAGAGCAGTTTGTGAAATTTTAACTTTTTTCTCAGGATTATGTGATCTTGTTAAAGTAAGCTATAACTATGAACCTGTGCTGATTAGAGCCAGAATTTAATAATAGTTAGTTTCAGCTGAAATAACCATCAAATCTTGGGCAGAAAAGTTAATAAGTATGATAGTAAAACCAGTATTCATATAGAAAAGAAATCACTATAGTACGATGATCAAGATGTTTGATTACAAAAATAAGATGGCCCTAATACAAAATCTAAACAGCATGACCGCTGGAAGTACCGGTATCACCGGCCTTAGGATTTTCTTCGAGCCTATCATCCAATGTTTCTTCAGAATCAGAAGAGGATACTGGCAAATCCCTGTCGAGATCTTCAAATTTGTCTTCAATTGTTTGCCTAGCGGCAACTGCTGCATCCTGAGCATCTTGATCCAAAGCAAAAGCTGCTGGTGCTGTGTTCGGGGGACGCCTGTTGGATCAAGAGGAACATCTTCTATCAACTCGAAACGGTGCCAATGAGTGAATTCTTCAGCGCGTTGAACCGGTCTTCGGTAGTGTCGTGGTCGGCGCCATCCTTGATAAAATTGAAATCACATTCTTCGACCGAAGTCCAAGACTGGATTATAGCGGCGATGTGTCCTCCTCCTGAAGCAGCAACCATCTTTGAATGTTCTTTGATTCTTCTAGGGATCGCCCGGATAGCGGACTCAAGATCTATCTCATTGGGATCAATAGCTTGACCACCATTGAGATACTCCGAGTACGCATTGTGCCTGCAGTAAGTTCTGAAAAAACAAGCACAAATTTAAGAGAAACATATTGCTGAAGACCGGTATTTTCAGAAAGATGACATAAGAGCGAACAAAAAAGACGGGACTTACGCCTGTGTCTTATCTCAGCAGCTCCGAACCTGCCCTTGATGTTCGTGTTTGATTCTTTCAGCTTGGCTTCAATTTTCAGCAAACGCTGAATTTCGCGATCTTTTGCTTGAGAGGATTCTTGGGCAGTCCTCGTGGCGCTTTCCTTGTCCGCTTGCGCTGATCTTGCTGCCTCTAAGGCTTCGGTTAATTCAGCCTTCAAGCGAGCGTTCTCGGTATCCAGCATCTTGTTGGAGCGAAGCGTTTGGGCTAAGATGCTATCTTTGGCAGTAAGCTCGCCTTCGAGTTCTCCAATCCGCGCCGCTTGTTGCTCTTCAACACGAGAACCTTCTTCAAGTGCCTCGCTCTTGAGCAGCTGCCTTTTCGATAAGGACTTCTTCAGCTTTTTTGTGAGCAGCAACAAGGTTCTCGAGCGCTGAAGCCAAGAGTGGGACCGGTCGGGAAGGGAGGCAGTTGGGAAAAATATGGAATATATAGGAAAAATCGAGAATATTACTCTGGTTAATTTGACGGAGTCCGATGATCTCTTGCCGGCGCTCTTCCAGCATTCGATTGATGTTTTGCAGATTGGCCTCTCTTTTTCGAAGATCATCTTCCTTAGCCTTCAGACCGGCGGTCTGCGACTCCGGTTCAACCAATCGCTCTTGAAGAGAACCTAGAGAGAAGATTGAGAGAATTAATAATTAAAAAGCGATTGCCCGAGAGAGATTTTTGAAGCGGAAGATATACCTGGCCGGATTCCGAGAAACTTTTTAAGGCCTCTTCTTTTTGGAGGGCATCCCATTGAGCTGTGGCGGTGAAAGTTCCGGCTCCGCTCGAACTGTCTACATCCACGTCCCCAACTACCATTTTAGCCAGCTTTGGTTCCCCAGGAGATTTCCGTGTTGTCCTAAGCCGGCGAGGAATTTCTTCCATCCATACCGGTCCCCGTGATAGTTTTGGAGGAATCATGAATAAGGTGGTTTGGGTTGGAGGATTACCGGAAGATGGGCTTTCAACAAGGGTAACCTGCTCTTCGGTTTCTTTATAAGAGGCGGCGGGGAGTTTCTTTGTGGGTGCCGCACTCTGAATTTCCGTGATCGAAGCGAGCGGGAGCGAAGCGGTTGGCATACCGGTCGGAGAGGAAGAAGCAGGAGCGGGACCGATCCGAGATGCGCTAGGAGTGGAAGCAGAAACACCACTGGTTGGAGCAGTGGAAGAAACTTTACTTCTCAAAAAACTAGCTATGCTAGATTGGAAGTTAGAAGGGATCCTGTAAGAAAAAGGCAGATGTGATAAGACTGGGGCAAGAAGTTTTGACAAGTATAACAATTCAGAAAAGAATTAGCGAATATAAGAGACTTACGAGGAAGCTTTCGTGAAGCCGGTGGAGGTCTTGATCTTCTTAGATGGACCTTGAGTGTCCCCACCACTTCTCTCTGCAGTCCTTTTTCCGTTGGATTGACTTGCGAAATTGGAACTGTTTCCCAAGCATCACCGGAACCGGTCCGATGGCCATATCGGGACCTCTTGGGGACTTTAGATAAGGGATCGACCGAGGAGGAGGTACCTTGAGTCTTTCCCAAGGAAGCTTCAAGAATGGCCGAGCTGCTCGGTGATCGTTTTCGACGACTTCTTCTTCGCGTCGTTGATCTTCAAGCTTCTATGCCTCCGAGCGAGTATCGCCGGGAGCAGCGGAAGAAGTAGCAGGTCTGCCAATGGTCAAGGAAGTAGTACATTTTCTTGTACTAGGAGCTTGAACCATGGCCCCGGACTTGGTGATATTTGGAGCAATGTCTGGGAGGTAGAGGGAAGGACCGGTCCGAAGGCCTCCGAGTCGACCGGCTTGAACGGCCAAGGGAGCGGCATTATTGGCATAATCTTCTCCCCAAGTATCATTGGGAGGAAGAGGAGGATGACTCCTGTAGTTGTCCATTTTCTGCAGTTGTGAAGATTGAGTTTCCATAAGAAAATGATGGTGACAAGTAACTAAAATTTGAAGAAACAGAAAGAGATACTTACAGGGTCACGAGGATTGCATGAACTGAAAGCCGGACCCACTCTTGTGCATCCGGATAAATTTGGTTTTGGCTGGAGCATTTGCCCGATGCGAGCTTCTAATCGCTCTTTGTCGGAAGCAGGGTTCCACCCAAAGGCATAGCGGTGTCTTTGTCAAAGCACCAAGCTGGATGCTCTTGCCTTTTGAGAGGTTGAACTCCCCGCACTATGAAGCTCCAGAGAACTGTCTCGGCAGTAACACCTCTAACGTTCTTCAAGTATTTAATGCAAGCAAGGAGCGCAAGAATTTCGTTGTCTTCTTTGTGCTTTTCCCTAGTTTCTGTGGTAGGGAAATTCTTGGCTACCTTAGCGCTGAAAGCAGGAAGTGCTGGCTGGGGATTGTCGCAGAAAAACCATCCGTTTTTCCAATGGGCTATGCTCTTGCTCAAGGACAGAGAAAAATATTCATTTACGTTCCAGCATTGGATTCCTACTCCGCCAACTGCAGCTTGGCGGTCCGATGAAGGGAGTGGGCGAATCTGGAACACGTACTAGAATAGCTTGAAGTGCGGGAGAACTCCAAGAAAAGCTTCACACGGATGGATGAAAAAAGCAATCTGTAGGATGGAGTTAGGATTGAGGTTCACTAATTCCCATCCATAAAAGAAAAGAAATCCTCTAAAAAAGGAACAGCAAGGGAGATCGAGGCCGCGAAGGAAAAAAGCCTTGAAAACTAACTGTTGAGAATCATCTATTCCCCATGGGATTTGGCTAGAGGAAGGGACGCTCCAATTCAGAATGGGTTGGGGAGGAAGACATCCGTCACGAACTGCCTCATTGAAGGAGGTTTCGGTGACCTTGCTGCTACCAAGGTCCCGGATACCAAAAGGAAGCTGATTGCGAGGAACAGAGGAAGAAGATGTGGGGTTGGTGGTGGATTTCTTCTTGCCCATCTTGAGAGATGGAAAAGGAAACCTTGAGATTGGTTAATGAGGAAGAAGAGAGCAAAAGAACAAGGCGAATGGCGGGCGCGTATGAGCTTTAGGGAGCAGGGTTGACCTAGGTCGACCTTTCGTCTCTTTTTATAGACACCGGGATGGGCCCGGGGCTGAAAAGTTATTGGGCTATTTTGATAGGCCCGATGGATTTCTTATTGTCGTAACTATGCAATTATGACCTAACGGCCATAAGGAAGTTAATGATCTGTTATTTGTGTTAATTATGACCTAACGGCCATAAGGATATTAAAGATCTGATAATTGTGTTTATTATGGCCTAACGACCATAAGGATAAGCCATCGTGCTTTTTGTTAAATAAGCGGTCTGAAATATGATAATTTCAAATTAAAATTAAAGTAATGCTAAGTTTTATAATTTAGCAGTATGAAAGAGTTAGACTTTGTTTAACTCAAGGATAATGGATGCCTTAGGCTGTGGGTGTTAATCATCCGGTTGATCATAGGCCTTGGAGACTCGAGTCGATGTGAGAATATGGGGAATAAACTGGTTTGATCAACCAGAATCTTTAGTTAAATGTGACATGACTGGTTAAACCGGTCTGAAAAATGCGTTCTTGGCAGAAATTACTAAGAGGAATATGTTTTCATGGGAGATAGTAAAGTAAAGTTTATCCAGAAAGACTCTTGCATTATTTGCGACCCTCAAATGATACAAGAGTCGGGGCTATACCTAATTAGGTGCACCTGACCGGTGCACCGTATTTAAGAGCGGTCTATAACGATCGCGGGAGATGGAAATTAATGGAAAGATAAAAGGAATGGTATGTAATGATTGCGCATCAAAGGAAAATAATGAAGAATCAACTAGTGGACTCTTGCATTATTTGAAAGGAGTTCAAATGTATTAAGAGTCGGGGGCTATACCCAATTGGGTGCACCTAGTCGGTGCACCGGGAGAAGAATTACCTAATTAGGTGATATGAAGGATAAATATAATAATTTTTTGGCTTTGTAAAAAGCGATTCGAAGACAGAGGATTTATTGCAGCAGATTAGAGGTCTTTTTAATTTTACCATGGAATCAAGACCAACATGCGGAAGACTGGTCGGTCTTATTCAAGGTCAAATCAAAAATTACTCGGGGCTGCTATCGTATACTTGCCTTATCGGTATACGAGATGATAAAGGAATGGATACGCAGAGACACGGTAACAAATCAATGAAGATAAAGCTGGAAGAGATACTCAACATACTGGTTCCTAACCAGTCTGGAATAACAGAGGATTCCATATACCGTTATGGAGATAAGGCGGGTATCAAGACCGACGTATGATAACTTGAGAAACAAGTAAAGGAGCAATTTGTAGTCTATTAGGACTCTGAATCAATAAGGAAAGCGACAGATAGAGTTCCCATATATGTAATCCGTGTAATCGACTAGGACTCTGCATGTAACCCAAGCTCCCCGGATATATAAGGCGGAGCAGGAACCACCCGAAAACTCTCCGAGATCTTACAATTAGCAATACGCTAAAGGCAATACATAACACACAGGACGTAGGGTATTACTCTCAATCGAGAGGCCCGAACCTGTCTAAAATCGCGTGTTCTTGTGTGTTCCGTGTGTTGCACCATCACGAGTTTAAGACTCGACAACGCTCTCAGTACCAAGCCGGAGACCACCACCACAAGCCAATGGGTCGCAGACACTTTGACTTGAACAACCACCCGCCTCGGCCAATGGTGAATGTACGGGCAAAGGCCGAGACAACGACAACTCGGGCAAATTGCCAGCAATACAAGAAGACAAGCCCGAAGACACCTACACCTCGAGGGACGAGCAAGACACCACTCAACGAAGTGGAAGAGCTGCGAAGCCACAATTCAACGCTCGAAGAAGAAAAGAGCAAACTCTTCCAAGAAGCAGAACAGAGGGACAAACTATTGCAGGAGAAGGAAGCTCTCTTAGAGGAGAAGTGAAAGTGCATCTAGCTCCCTAGTGGGTTTTGGTGAATTGATTGACAAAACGATTAAAGGACTAATATGTTTATTGAGATGATGAGCAGGAATTTAATTGTGATATCATTATGAATCATCATTTGGAAAGCACACTTATGGATATTATTTGTATGAGATCATGGACTCCATAAGATGAAGATTTAAGTGTATGACAAATAAGTGAGGAAAAATGAGAAAAAGGAACGTGGTGCACAATCACATGTATATACGTGACTACCATATGACAAAGAATGTGATGAAGACGAAGCACATGGATGATCAACGGTGAAAACATTATACTATGTGTTACATGAAGAAAAATGAAGATAGTTGATATGTCTCACATTGGACAATGAGAGTATCACCATGTCTATTGGTGGCTTAATTCTTAGTTTCATATCAAGCAAGCAATATACATCACAATAAAAAATCAATACAACATGAAGATGAATATCAAATGTGTGCTAATGGATGATGCAAAGAAATGTGTCAATCTTGATGGTAAGTTTGATGAAGGATTAGCAAGGACTTGGCTATGATGGACCATACATTGGAGAAGGGCAAGCAAGAGGCTTGGTGCCGATGAACCATTGTGGTGGAGAACGAGCAAGTGGATGCTAAATCCGATGAATCAAAAAGGCCATGAAGGATTGTATATTTTCTAGTGTCAATTATATGTGAATCAAGAAAGAAAAGAGGACATGGATAAAATATGGAGCTTTGTTTATTTGATGATAAAATCCATGGTCATCAGCTCAAGGTGGATATGCTTGGATCTCTATTCGTGTTGACAACCCCAAGTTGAAGCAAAATTGATAAAGTGGCAAGTGACAAGTCTACAAGCTCAAGAAGTGAAAAATGTGTATTTGCTTTTAATCTTGAGTATAGGGTTGCCGTACTATCAAGGGGGATGCAACATAATGCTTCTATAGTGTCCAAAGTGCTCAACATCCCAAGTGAGAAGCCATGAGAGGAAAACCTTGAAAACCATCCTGCTAGTGTGCTTGACTGACAAAACAGGTCCGACCGGTTTGGGTAACAGTGTCGGACCGGTTTTGTAAACCTAGGGTTTTACCTCCGCTTTGAGAGTAATAGTGTTCTAGACCTTTTATAGAACCTATACATAAAAGTTGGTGAGAAGAGATCAAATAGAAATGAGTGGAGTGCCTTTTGAAGCTTAACTGTTGTGCTGGTCAAAAACAGGTCGGGCCGGTTTGGCAAACCGGTCGGACCGGTTTTGGACCACCTGTCCAACGGCTAGTTTTTCAGAAACAGTTTAAATAGCCTCCCTTCCCCTCTTTCGAGGGTTGCTTGTTCCAGACCATTTTAGAACATCCCAACGGCCATATTGAGCTCTCTCCAACACCTCTTTGTGAGACTTGAGTGATTTGGTGAAAATCTTTGAGTTGGGTTTGAGAGATTTGAGCATTTGTGAGCAATCCAAGCCTTGAGCACTTTGTGGCTACGTTGAGCAATCCTGTGGCATTTGTTACTCTTGGAGGTGAAGCCTCCTAGACGGCTAGGCGTTACCCACGAGCTCCCAAGTTGTGGTGAGCCAAGGGTCGGTTTGTGAAGGTTGCGATCTTGCCTCCGGAAGTGAAAAATGTGTATTTGCTTTTAATCTTGAGTATAGGGTTACCGTACTATCAAGGAGGATGCAACATAATGCTTCTATAGTGTCCAAAGTGCTCAACATCCCAAGTGAGAAGCCATGAGAGGAAAACCTTGAAAACCATCCTCGCTAGTGTGCTGACTCGACAAAACAGGTCCGACCGGTTTGGGTAACAGGTCGGACCGGTTTTGTAAACCTAGGGTTTTACCTCCGCTTTGAGAGTAATAGTGTTCTAGACCTTTTATAGAACCTATACATAAAAGTTGGTGAGAAGAGATCAAATAGAAATGAGTGGAGTGCCTTTTGAAGCTTAACTCGTTGTGCTGGTCAAAAACAGGTCAGGCCGGTTTGGCAAACCGGTCGGACCGGTTTTGGACCACCTGTCCAACGGCTAGTTTTTCGAAACAGTTTAAATAGCCTCCCTCCCCCTCTTTCGAGGGTTGCTTGTTCCAGACCATTTTAGAACATCCCAACGGCCATATTGAGCTCTCCCCAACACCTCTTTGTGAGACTTGAGTGATTTGGTGAAAATCTTTGAGTTGGGTTGAGAGATTTGAGCATTTGTGAGCAATCCAAGCCTTGAGCACTTTGTGGCTACGTTGAGCAATCCTGTGGCATTTGTTACTCTTGGAGGTGAAGCCTCCTAGACGGCTAGGCGTTACCCACGAGCTCCCAAGTTGTGGTGAGGCAAGGGTCGGTTTGTGAAGGTTGCGATCTTGCCTCCGGAAGGGAAAAGATCAAGATAGTGCATCGGGGAAAGTGGTTGAAAGAGATCCGGCTTGGAGTTGGAGCAACTCAAGCTTCCTCAACGGAGACGTAGGATTCACGGGGTGAATCCAAACTTCGGCAAACAACTCTTGTGTCATCTTGTTCGGTTTGCCTCTCTTGTTTTTATTCTATCTCATATTGTGCTTCCGCTTCGACCTACTCGGTTGTGCTTGTTTGTGATGTGTAGGGACTAAATGTTACTGCAACCAACATCATTTGAGGCGCTACTCCGAGTATTAGTTCGAGATAGATAGAAGAGCAAGGTTTCCTGCATTCCTTGTCAAAACAGGTCCGACCGGTTTTGGTGCTGATCTCGGGATTAAGTTTTAATTTGCGGGATTCGCCTATTCACCCCCCTCTAGGCGACATCAAGGTCCTTTCAAGAAGTGCAAGCATGAGGAACTCGCGAGGAAAATCGAGAGGGCTAAGGGCAAAAGCAAAGAAAAGCAACCGAACGAAGCCATCAACCGCCACAATACCTAGCGACACGAGCCGAGCCAACAGCAAGCAACAACGAAGACAACACCACAAGGCGCGAAGCAATACCCTCCAGGAGGTCAAGCCTCGTAATCATAGACAAAGACTCACCACTCTCGGAAGGACTGCAAAGAGCAAGTTACCCGGAGAATTTTCACATGGGAACCATCCCGAAGTACAAAGGGGAAATAGACCCAAGACAATTCCTCATCAGCTACGAAGCAACAGTGACCTCAGCGAGTAGGAGACGAAGTAACTCGGCAATGATCTTCGCTTGCGCACTAGAGGGGCCGGCATCAACAAGGTATTTCAGCTTGCAACCAGCTTCCACCTACAGCTAAGAAAATTTGAGGGACAAAGTAATAGCCAACTTCAGAGGATTTAAGGCCAAACAAACTGTTGGCAGATTACTACAAAAGATTCCTCACACTCAAATCCCAATGCCCAAAGGCAGCAGAATACGCAATCAAAGGGCTTCGCGCAAGTCCTCTAATCTCAGAATTCGCAAAGAAATGGCCTCACAAAGTGCAGTATATGTGCAGCAAGTTCGAGGAATATTGCAGATCAGAAACAGATTACAAAAGGCGCACAACAAACCAAAAGCAAGCACGCGAGTCGCAAAACGACCACGACGGATATTCAAAGAAAGCGAAGCCCCAGGACAACACTCACGCAATCGAAGTAAACAATATACAGAGCAAGTCAGGTGACGACACCGATGAGCAAGCCCAACACGCTTCGCACAAAGAGAAGCCGTGAAGCAACAACAAGAATGGGAACTACAACAATCAGCGCCGAGTGCAAGAAGCCCTACCGCATCTATTGCGAAGGCCACACTAGACACAAAACATTAGATTGCCCAAGAACGAAGGAAATCACCAAAACAATTACTACCCACCCTAGCAATACTAACCAACACATTACTTCGGACCAAACCACCCAACTCAGCCCCCGCCCCAACACGAGCCGGGTACCTCGCACTACCCAAGGCAGGATAACGAGAATCGCTTACTCCGAACCCTTAACACTACCACCTCCAAAAATCGAGGATGTAAGCAAGCAAGACTCCAAAGCTCAGCCTCTCCCAGCAAAAGGATTCATTGGGATGAGATCGGGCGGTTCAAGCATGGACATCAAAAACAAAAGGCAGCGCATGGACTATTTCAGGCTGGTAAATACGATGTTCGTCAAAGGCCCAATCAGGAAAACCATGTGGTCTCACATCCCAATCACCTTCATCGAAGCCGATCTCGATCTAAAAAGCTATCCACACTCGGATGCCTTCGTAATCGAAACACACATAGACAAGTAGAGAATCGATAAGGTACTCATTGACAACGGCAGCCAGGCAGATATAATATTTCACGGAACACTCCTAAGGATGGGCTACACAGATCAAGACCTTGAGCCATCTAACACGTCATTATATGGCTTCGGTGGAAAGAGAGTCGAACTAGCTGGAAAATAAAGCTGCTCGTAACTTTCGGTGACACCTCCAACCCAAGAACATAATTCTTCACCTTCGACGTAGTAAGGCTTAACTACCCTTACTTCACTATCCTAAGAAGACCAACAATCAACACATTCGAAGCAGCAATCCACAATGCGCACCTTCGCATGAAAATCCCGGCGGCAGAAGGCGTCATAACCGTAAAAGGGGACCAATAGTTGGCAAGGAATATCAAAAAAGGGTTCACACCTGGAATAGCAAACATTCACAGCATCTAGAGGATTACCAAGGCACAGCTCAAAGCGAAGGCCAAAAAGAAAACCAGAATCCTTAGCCTCGACCCATCAAGCGCTGAAACAATGAGACGAAGCAGAGGCGATCATCCGGCACAAAATAAATGAAGACCTCGCAGCGGCACAAGACAAGACAGTAAAGAGGCACTTAACCAAAGGAAAGCAAGAGCTTTGCAAAAGAGCGAAGGAACTACACCAATCATAAACAAGCATTGTAAAACAGCCCCTTCACAAGCTATAAGCAAGGGAGCTGTCGTGGAATTTAGAAAGTTTTTTAATTCTTTAATATTCGGCAAAAAGATTGTACTCTTTTTCTCGTAGGGGAGGCCCCGAAAGGGCGTGAGGTTTTTAACGAGGCGTCATGTGCAACAGCAGCTACAATCAATACAAAGCTGCATTCCCGCAGCGAAGCAAAAACAGTCGAAACGACTTCTAGAAATAATGGAAGTATGATCATTGGACAACGAGGCAATGTCTCAGCAGATAGCTGTACTCCACCGGGCACAAGCAATATACCCCGGAGTACTAGCTAGCAAACTGCTCCGTCGAGCGAAAAACAAAACCCCTGGAGAACCGGCTTGCAAAACAATCACTCCATTGGGCAAAAACAACATACCCCGGAGTAAAGCCACAAAACAAAGTGTCGTATCTGATCGGGTGAAAAACAAAAGCCCTAGAATGATGAAACAAAATGTTGTGTAAAGCCGCTAAGGGGCTCGTGTTTTCGTTCGATGTCATTTTCACTTCGCCCCTAAACGACTAAGTGGGCGGGGGGGGGTGTAACACCCCTAAATTTCAAAATTTGGGTTGTGCATAAATTTACTAAATTTTAAAACTTTTCAATCTGTGTTTGAATATTTTTCTAAAATGATTTATAAATATATCATTTTACGTGAGAGCGTGTTATCATTTTATGTAAGCAAAAGTGCTACTTTCTAAATTAAATAAATCTTGATTTATGAAAATAGTTATTTTACAAAAACCATGTGGTTTATTAAAATTATTTTATTTATTAATAATTAACTTTGTTTAACGTATTTTACTTTCTAACAAGGAGTTTTAGTCCAAATTATTTTCAACATATAAAATGATTTTTGTTATTTTGATGAATTTGGTTTTATAACCAATTATAATTCTTTGCTTCTAACTACATCAAAGGTAATTTAGGTTATATATTTTATTGATTGTTGCATTCATGTTGAATAGTTACATTAGGTCTTCTTTGGGTGAAAACATATTTAATATTCAAATAGAAATCATTTTGGTTTTCGCATGGTAGCTAGAATTAGAAAATAGAGTAGGAAAAAGGAAAAAAAAACCTCCGGCCAATTTCCTTGCTCTGGCCCTTTTTCCTTTGTTTTTCTTTATCTCTTCTGCCATTTTCTTTTTCTTTCTCTAGCGGAGCCCACCAGCAGCTACAGGCCCATGCATGCACCCTCAGCACATCGCATCACGCCTGCCCAAGCCCAGCTCGCCTCACGCAGCGCTGCCCTGCCATCGCACAAAGCCCGCGTGTCCGCCGCCACCGAGTCGGGAACCAGTCCACCTTGTGCCGCCCCTCGATGTGCGCGCTTGGGAGTCCTTGAGCCGTGGCTATAAAACAAAACCGCACCCCACGCCGTGACCCCTCCTCGTGATATTGTGGCTTGCTATTCGACTCCGTGCCCTAGCGCCGCCAGCCATCAACGCCCTAATCCCAAGCTTGACGTTTGATGATAGTATGGCGCCCTGGCCACTGCAGACTCGTCAGCGAGAATTGCAACGCCGCGCCGCCGCCTTTGATGACCATTCGCCGAGCTTGCCGGGGACGAGCCACTCCAAACGTCCTGACTCCACGAAGGCGTCCAAGATGTTGAGCTGCATCTAGCAGTGCTCCTGGGCGAAAGCGAGACGCATGGATTGCAAGCCCCGATGACGCCGTCGAGCAATTGGCCACTTCCTCACGGTCTGTCTTCACCGATCTATTCTCGAAGCTTCGTAGCGCCATTGGTGAGCTGGTGACCCTCATCTAAGTCCTCTTTATCAAATCCCGACAAGAATTAGTGCCTAAATCGAACCAAACTCCGGCGAGCCGCCGCTGTGATCTCGCTGGCGTTGACTCAAATCCGGCTGCCTGTTATTTTTACGGAAAGGCCCTTCGTGTTTCCAAAATTTAATTAAGAGCCCTGCCTATTAACCAAAATAAACCTGTACTTCCCTGCTTTTATATAACAAAATAAAATAAGTGATTTTCAGAATAAAATTTATTGTTTTATGTTTAATTTAGATATTGTTTTTTTTTATATAAAAATATAGTTAATATTTCGAAAAAGGGTTATTTTGCAATTAGAACCCTAACCTCACTAGTTTTCAAAGAATAATGTAAGGTATATGGTTTTGGGATCTACTTTCAGGTGTATTCTGTGAAATAAACTATTTATTACATCTATACTTATTTACAATGCAATAATCTTTTATTTCTTTCGATTTCACAAATATAATTATTTATTTACGACAAAAGATTATTTTACATTTTAAACCCTAGATCTTCAATGCTCATAACTTTTCGCTCGTAACTCCGATTAAGACGAATCTTGCGCTCACACGATCGTAGCGACGTGTACTATTTATTAGTACTGTTTTTATAGTCATTAGGTATTGTTTGATGTACTGTTCCTCAGTTTGCTTGTATGCTTGTTTCTTGCATGTTTGTATCGGTGTCACGTTAAATAGAAGAACGTACTTTTCGAAGACTTCAAGAGCAAGACTTGAAGACATGAGCAGCAGCAAAGGGAAACAGGCAAGTGTCCTTGATGCACATTGCGCCTACTTCTTACTATCTGAATTTACTTTTATGCATTGCATTCAATTTGAATCCTATTGTGTCATACCCTGTTCCATACTTTTACCTTGTCGCCTTGGTTTTGGGTGTAGTGTTATAGTCCGGGTATGTCATTGCTTAGATTGCTATTAATGGGGTTCAACTTGAACTAAATACTAATCTTGACTAATTGTCCACTTGAACATAATGATCAATGAATCGGTAATGCTTTTTAGCAACATGGAACTTAGGTGATCCCGACAGGAGGATTGTCGATGATGGTGCCGGTGCACACCTGTTGGGTGCGGTGGTACCTGTTTGGGATCATAAGGACCGGTTCTTGGAGCGGCAACCCAGGACTTCCGCACAAAGCACGGGGCTGATAATGGGTAGGTAAGGTTTAGTACCGAGGTAGCTTCCCGGTTCGCAAGCGTCGAGGAAGGATGAAGGAAGAAGGTGTCTTCCGGATTCGGGCGAGGAAAGGCGGAGTACTTGAAGCCACGGTGCAAGAGGGGGCCCCTGGGTGATGCGTCACTTTGATGGAGGCGAAACCTTAGCATGGACGTTTTGCAAGCTGGGAAGTCCTTAGAAAAGACCTTGCGGTGATCTCTTGGCCTCACACCTAAGGAAGTGTGCTGGTATAATGGAGGTTTTAGTCACCGACGGGTGATGGAATCACCGACTTGTGGGTAAAGTTGTGCCACCTCTGCAGAGTGTAAAACTGTTATAACAGCCGTGTTCACGGTCACGAACGGCCCGGATCCTCACGAGAACTAGAGGGATGGTTTGGGTGGAGTAACCCTTTGGTAGCTACAAGCGGGGTAACTTGTAGTGAGGTGAGCTACGGGCGGGGTAACCTGTAGTGTGGTTGGCTACGAGGCGGGGTAACTCTGTAGTTTATTTTGCTACAGGCGGGGTAACCTGTAGTGTGGTTTGCTGCAAGCAGGATAGCTTGCAGTGGTTGACAGTGGGGTAGCCTCGTTGGTTCATATTCACTTAGTAAATAGGTTGCTTAAAATAACTTGACTAGTGTAGGTGCTTTCCGATGCAAACCATGTGTTAGCCTTCCTTTCATTCAGCTTACATGTCATGTATTCCCACACTTGCTGAGTACGACATGTACTCACTCTTGCTATTTCCTTTTTGCTACCAACTACTGCTGCTCGGAAGATGGAGAAGACCACCGATGAGAAAAGTCTAGGCGTGCGAAACCCCGGTCGATTGCTCGTGGTGTTATGGAGTCTTCCGCTAGCGTATATCTTATTCGAGTCCTTTGGGACAATATCGATGTAAGTATTCGATCTAATAAAGACATTGTTCTTTTATCACATTAATTGTCCTGTGTGCGTGAAAACTTGTTCCTGGGCACGCATACGGATGCATTCGGTTTTGGTCGTTAAAACCGGGTGTGAC